>JAHPZR010054106.1:0-37535 GCA_019787425.1 Platygyra sinensis | reverse complement strand
TTAGTAACATCCAATAACTTTAAAAGAAATTCAGCCGGGCATTTCACCAATAAATCGAGCAAACAAAACGAGGAAGTCTCCATATATATAATTTCTAAACGCATGCAGTATCCATGACAACATATTAAGCTTACGAGCGTCAAAAGAAAAGCAATGGTTTCCTTCTTCCAAAAGTAAACAGAAGAAGAAATTATGGCTGTCTACGAAGCGGCTGTCCCTGCTAACACAAAGAAAACACTCGCCTGACAGTATTTACGAATACAGTCTTGTTTCTTTTATCGGTATATACGGCGAAAAACGACAGAAAAAAATTAGTATAAGCTTATTTGTTTACAATAATTAAGCTTATACAAATTTATATTCAACAACAACTCTAGTTTTTGAAATTTATCAAATCTCTCACAGCATGGTTCCAACCAGAAAATCAAGGAGACTTTACACCTTTCATTGATATAACCTTAACTTATAAACTTATCTCTCTGAAGCAACTGGATAATTTTTATGGAAAACGCAAAATTTTTTTTCGCTTACCACAATTTGGCAGTTCACCTCAGTGTGAATCCTATCCGAAGAACCTCCAGCAAAAGTTGCGAAGACTGAACTGAACAAATCTTTTCGATAGATCAAGGAATCAACTTTTTCCCACTGTGTTTACCGTTTTGTAATTCCTGTAAACACTCAAAACACGTTTGATTTCTCTTGCTGATCACCTCATGAAATCATGCGACTTTTCTTGCATGGCTGCACATCACATCTCGACGCTCGAAGTTCTGTAGTCTTTTGAAGCAATTTTCCTGGTATTTCAGCTCTTTCCTAAAGCTCTCACTTGCCCTGCCTGACGGCATTGTTCGGCATTATTTCATTTCCTTTCTCTAGCACTGACTCGATTCAAGATTCACCACATGTACTAAGCTTTTCTCGCCTTCTTTCTAGCCCTGCTGGGCCGCTCTTTCCCGATCTTCTTCGCCACGTTTTTAGCTAGCGCTGTTAATTCTTGCCCTCTGTAGTTCTCTTTCATGTTCTGCTTAAGATAAACTCGATCTATCTTCAACGTTAGATCAACGTCCTCGATGGATTGTTGACATGACAAATACAAATGAGTGTTTTTTTCTGACAAACCTGCCGAGAAAAGTTCCCCGTGAGGCTTACCTCGAGACACCCCTCCTCCTCCCCCAGAGTCTGTACGGACGGCTTTCGTTCGCTCGTACGCTGACGTCATAACCAAATTTTCTCGGCTTGATGAGTTACCAATTTTTCTTAAGTATGGTGCTACACTGAAGCTCCGCTATAATCAGCCTCAGAGTTTTCCACAAAAACTGCACTACACTGTCTAGCCCCCAACTCTACCTTGACAGTTTCTTTAGCGCCCCTTACAACTTTGTAACCCTCGCACACACATTTGTCAGGCAGTTCATCTCCATCCACTAGTGTGTGGAGTCCTCCAACACTACTGCTGCAGCGATAAATTTGGACAGGCTTGTTGAGGCAATTAAACACACGAAATGGCATTCGACCATCTTTTCAAGTTATTGCAGTCCGCAAGGCTGCTACAGAATACCTTTCTGAGAACTTGCTTCCTGGTTTAACCACACCCACACATTCCTTGTGACCATTCACCCCTTTAATCACACAAGGTATATCAGCAACCATATTTGGTGATAATGTAACGGTTTCAGCGACAGTGATCCTGTAAAAGTTATCAAGGGGACCTCAAGTGTTAACTCTGTTTCACCAACAACATCAAGTAGCAAGCTGCTATCGGCCCCAAGAACAGGCTTTCGTGGGGGGGGGGGGGGGGGGACGACACGGCATAAATGCACCCTTAGATTTATCGGGCGGGGTCACTTTTTGCTGCGCCTCGCCCGTCTCCAGGTTGCCTGGTCGTGATGAACTTGGTGAGGACAATTACGGATGAAATAGTTCAGACTGCCACACTTAAAGCATGCTCTGAGGACCTGAGGAGACTCTACTCTTTCATTCCTACCTTGCCTTCCTTGAGGAATGTTCTTCAACTTCTCTAAAATTTACGGGGGCTCTGGAATCCCCTGACTTGAAGTAGAATTCCCGTTGAAGAAAACTCCCTTTACTTAACCATTTAAACCACTGGGCAGCCGCCAGTGCCTCATCCAGGGTATTCGGGCCCAAATCCAACACCCGTCTCTCATAACGTAAGGGGAGTTAAAGCGCCAATGAAGAATCTCTTGCAGTACGATCAAGTATAACTGACGGGAGATTTCGCATCTCAGCTGATGTAAATCCTCGTCTGTTCGACGTAACTTAGCCCGCAAATTGGAAATGTGTACTTGTCGTGATTCTTTGGGATGAAAACGATCTATCATGATTGCTCGGCAGTGAGGCTGTAGTATGTTTGCTCGGCGAAGCCTTTCAGGTAAGCTGGCAAGATTTGACATTGAAGCTCGGCTCTCCATTTATTCAGCAAAGCGATGTTTTTAAATTTTCGCAACCACATCAGCCAGTTTTCCCCCGAGGCAGCCGAGAACGTTTAATGCGAAGAGAATGATCCGCCAAAATGATCGATGAACTCGCGGAGCCGTGAGAACTGGACGCTGTTTCGCTTTTCTTCGCAAGTTTAGCTTCCACCTAGGCCACTTTCGTCTACAAAGCTTTCACAGTTGCTTCTATGATTAAAGGTCCCACCACTGCCACCAAGTGTAACACTACTAAGGACACAACTAGTCTCAAAACAGTTTATCGTTCCTTAGACTCGAACAGATCTTGCAAGCTCGACTACAAGCACGTCGACACATCGACGTAAAGTGCATGTCCGAACTAAGTCGGACCCAGGCCCCACGCTTCACAAAAGGTCATACTTTTCATTCTCCTCTCTGCTGTGTAGCTTCACATCCTACAGAGAAGCGCAGTTATAGGGATATTGAATGCTTCGTCGGGAAGGAAAGATAACTGCTCTTATAAATATTATCCAACTGTACTCTGTAGAGTACAAATAACGTCCAAAACGAGAACAAATATCACGCGGTATTTGAATTCCAAAGTACCGGCTACACAGGTTTGTTTGCTGTTGACCAATCAGTGAGCTTGATTTCCCGCGTCGATTCCGTTCCGCTTCGCATAGTTCTGTCACGAATTCCTCCGTAAATAAATGTTCGCGAAATTCGCCCGCACGGACATAACAATTTGGCGTGTTGGATAATAAATATGTTATTAGACGTTTTGCTGTGTACTATCACTGAGAATTTTACTCGTTGTTTGTGCTTCTCAAGCTCACACTCAGCGCCGCGGAAGACCAGCCTTTAAAATAAGGGAAATATATCTTATTAGACATCTTGTTGTTTAGTATTGCTGAGAATTTTTACTCGAGGTTTGTATTTTGACTTGCCCTACGGGCTCGTCAAAATACGGCACAACTCGTAAAAATACTCAGCGATACTACACAACAAAATGTCTTACAGGATATTTTTCCTTTAATTTAAAGGCTGGTCTTACACGGCGCTGAGTGTAAACTTGAAAAGCCAAATCGACTAACTTTGCATCAGCAGACCCTAATTGAGCCTTGCTTGCAGCGCTGGTCAGTTCGTACGTTGCAGGCTTCACCAAGGAGGCGGATAATTTAATCCCTTTGAGGGTTGTTTTCAAAGTTTACAAGCGTGCGAATTAAGTAATCGAGTCTTAATACCAGTCCATTGATTTCAAGTGGATCTGCCATGTTTTCTAAGGCTGTTATTACCTCATTCACTGCGTTGTGAACTTGAACATACCACTCCCCGCAAAACTGGATTGAGCCCGCAAAAGTGCTCATTAAAGTTAATCATTCAAGCGCCCATTCAAGCGTTTCGGGAGTTAAAAAGTGAAACAAGAATAAAATGACAACCTAGCATAAAATGACAACTTAGCATGTCGGATAGTGGCGTGAAACTGAAATGAGTAACTTGAATGTCGCATGGAAAGCGAACAATGTGGCATTGTGAATCTCTAATGTTGCAAGTTCAATGTCATATGTCTAATCGCGGACAACAAACATAGAAAGTGAAAGGAACATCAAAAGGTAAAGTCGAATTCTGGCGAGGATATAACGCCATAAATAAAAAACTTAATTGTAATTTTGCTTTAAATAAACAGTGATTTATTGCTGATCAAAAGATCTGAAGAAACCATCTGCTTAGAAATCAGTTAAGCAAGCAGAAAAAACAACTTTAGAAGGATTTCACTGCTGGATCTTAACGTTCAGTTACCTTGCATGCTTTTTACTGAAGCAATAACAGCAAAAAATTGTTGTTATCATTTGTGGAAATGGTAGATGACATTTTCGAGTTGATAATATCGAACGCAGACACCGAGGATGAATGACACCGAGAAAGACAATAATGGATCAGCAGACCATCACTCAGACAACGAAGACAAAGTGAGCACCAATTCTATTTTCCCGATTATCTGCCTTTTGAATGTTCCACTGATGCTCACTTCTATTCTGGTTAACGCATTGGTTTTGGCTGCCATAAGAAGAACGCTATCCATTCGCTCCACGTCCATGATTTTGCTCTGCAGTCTCGCTGTTTCAGACCTCCTGGTTGGTTTCATTGGTCAACCGATATATATCGGTGATCTACTGACACAAAACAGTTCCATCTCTCAACTGTCGATAATGGTAGGGTTCTCTGTATGTACAGTTTCTCTCCTCACAATAACAGCTATTAGCGTTGATCGACTTTTGGCTGTTCATTTTCACCTCCGATACCCTACTTTAATGACAAAATCCCGTGTGAAATATATCTTGGCACTGATATGGTTAATCAGTTTCGTCGTATCGGGTTTTAACCTTTGGAGTAAACGTATTTATCACCTCTTGGTAGCCCTTGTGATCTTCATTTGTCTGATTATTTCCACATGTTGCTACATCAGAATTTATCAAATTGTCCGCCGTCATCAGTCAGTGATACAGGCTCAACAGCGTTCCGTGCAAAGCAACAACAATGAAGGAGACGATGTCCACGTTGTAGAATTACGGAAAAGTGTCCTAAATACTTTTGTATTCTACATCGCTTTAATTATATGTTATAGTCCAGCGTATATTTTGCTTACTCTTAATGGCCTCTTGAACATGAGATGGCAACCCGAATGGAACTTTGCTACCACTGCAATATTCGTCAATTCAGCAGTCAATCCATTTTGTATTTTTGGCGTCTTCCCAAGCTTCGAAAAGCCGTTGTCAATATGTTAAGAGAGATGTTTTGTTAGGAAATGGAAGAGAACTAGAAGAAGAAGAATTATAACAAGAAAAAGAAGACAATAAGGACGACAAAGAAGAAGAAGAAGAAAAAGAAGAAGAAGAAGAAGAAGAAGAAGAAGAAGAAGAAGAAGAAGAAGAAGAGAAGAAGAAGGAGAAGAAGACGATGAAGATTAAGATGAAGAAGACGAAGAAGGAGCATCATGAAGCAGTACACTAATCATGTATAGTTGAAAGCTATTATAGCTATATGACATTTCGCTAGTATGTAGTAAACCAAACTGTGCCTCTATTATTTTAATTGTATCTGCAACTCAGAGATGTACACCCTTTGTGTTGGAATATTCGAGGTAGCAAGAAGGCAGTTCATTAAGTTTGCATCAAAGCGGGTTGCCTTTAAATTTTGAGTTTCAGTTGCTTAAAAGGAACCGCCGACCCGTTTAAGAATGAGGTATTTACTTCCCCCTTTCCAGTTTTTCCTATTAGCTGCTACGAACAAACAGGTATTTCTTGACAAGTTTTTTTTGACGAATTTCATTTTATTTGTTTTGGGATGTGACAGATGGTATTTTGAAATTGAAACGTGATCATCGATCGCAGCGGTCTTTGCAATTGAATTTCAAATTTTTTAGCGCTGCAGTGCTCTTCCAACTGAGCTGTGAAGAGCCATATGCTTGGGAGTAGACCAATGTATCGAGTTCATTTTTACCCGTGTAAGGAATGAGACGAATTCGAAATTAAGTTAATTGGAATTGCAGAATACAGATGAAACTGAGATGTGATCATCGCAATTGTAGATCGCAATTTAAGCAATTGGAAAGTCTCTACGCAAGTTCAGCTTGCAGCTACGTACTACTACTCACGCTTGGTCATGGTTTAACTTTGCCGTTTTTTGGAACGTTTAATACGGTTGTTGTGAAAGATATCAATTAGTATTTTCACAAATAAGTTGGAGAAGCGGTTGCTTTGTAACTTAACTTTTATGCCCTTTCCATTTGTATGGACGACTAGATTTTTTTAATCTCATATCGCAACCTAGTGCATGTGCAATCTATTGAAGAGTGGTTTTCAACGGAGTGTTGTAAAATCAAAACCAAACTTAATTACACTAGCCAATCAAAAAAGACACAGACAATACAGCGAACCAATCAAGTAATACTAGTAGCTGACGCAAAGTGCGGAAAAATGCATGCGGACGAGTCACAATTGGTTCTGGTTTTATTTCTGATTGGATGAAAAAGTGGCACGAGTGTTTTAAACCAATCACTTTTCGACACTCAAACGATAACCGCTCTAACCTCCATTAGATTCAATGAGCAGGTCAATAAAAAAGAACTGTTTTTTTGCTTGATGGCTAAGCTTTTCGATGCGTTTTTGCTCAAGAAAACCCCCTTTAAATGAACGTAAACTGAAACAAACATACCTCTTCAACATTGTATATTTTTCGATACTAGAGTAGTTCAACCCCATTGTAAAATTGTTATGGCTTATTGACTTGCAGTAGAGAACGCGTTCAAGGAAAAGCGGCGGGTTACCTTTTCTGTGTTGAAATGTGTGGTTTAGTAAATCTGAAATGATCAGGTTGGGAGTGCTTTACTATAAGTAAGAGAAATACGAGAAAATCCTCAAGGCGGCTACATTTGCTTCCACTGCCAAAATCTCGCTCCACATGTTTTGCCTGTAGGACGCAGCATACCCAATATGTGCACATGGCAACAACACGAAAATAAGCAAGCGTTCTCCCTTAGCTCGATCGCAATATCAACAACTGAACCTTACATGGCAACCTGTTTTAAAGTGGGACGAGGGGGAAATTAGCAAAACTCGTTAAACTTTGAACTTTGAACTTTAATGATAATAATATATATACATCATTACAAAATTGCTTGCCCCCGCTACTAGTAAATAGGGAGTTTTAGCATACCACGACGGCTACGGCAACGAGAGCTTCACCAAACAAAAGGTTTATGAGCAAACAATAGCTGTGCCGTGCGTTTTGATCTTGGTACATTTCTTTGCTGCCCTTTACAAATTAACGACGTGAAATGACCAAGTGCTACGTTAGTTTGGGAGCGGAACGCATGCTAATTTTCGTATTTCTTTCGAATTAATGCTGTCGTGCGTGAGTGAGCTAGTTTTTAGACCGACAGACCTCTACAGATTTAACAGCTGCGCATTATATAAAATATAATACTTTTTTTGCAAACCTTGTGCCCGCCGTCGCGTCTTCATTGCAAAACTCCCTAAGACTAATCGAGGCGGGGGCAGGGTTACACACTTACTACAAGAGAGATAATACACTATTAACTATTAATTACAGAAAATAAACTAACAATATAATAAATTACACTCACATACGAAAAGCTAGCCATTTGGTGGACATAACTACGCTCTCAGACTTAAAGACACTTACTATACTACACTTTAAACTGTTAAGTTTATCTTGCTAGTATAAAAGCGACTGCTAAAAAATAATTTTTTTCTCTGCTTTCTTTTCATAAGTGTCAAGTGTATTCTTGGCTCGCGAAAGGTTGCGAAGAGTTTGGGTTTTTATTCGTGCGTTTGATTTGTTTTGTCAACTTTTAAAATTGTTGTTGTTTTTCTTTTTTTGGGGGGTGGGGGGTGAGCAGCGCAATATAGCACATAGAAGCACATTTGGGCACGCAAAAATCTAAGTGATGAAGAAATGCTCATCTTTAACTGTTTAAGTTCTCCTGTTCGTTTCCGTAATCGTGAGGCTAAAATGATGAAGATGAGAGCAATTTCGCTATTCTCTTCTAATTTTATATATATCGTTTTCTTTTTACCAAAGGTTAAATAAAAATTGCGGTGAGGCGGAAAACCACAACTCAATCAGCATCGAACAAACAGCATTGAGACGATGATTTTGAAATTCAATTGCACCCTTTTTTAACTATAGACTAGTATTCAGCAATTTAAAATAATAACTTATCATCAGCTCTCGAAAGGCCCGTTTACACAGGCGATTTTTGTCGCGGCAACTCGATGCAATTTTTGTCGCAGCAAAATTGCATCAAGTTTCAAACATGTTCGAAACCCCTGCGATATCGCGGCGACAAATCGCACTGAAAATCGCACCTGGTTTACACGTGCGATTTTGAAGTTGCAACTTTAGCTCGACAAAAATTGCATCGAGTTGCCGCGACAAAAATCGCCTGTGTAAACGGGCCTTAACACAGTAGTATATGGTCACCAAAATTAGCCGGGTTGGTGTATAGGCATAGGAATAGGTATAGGTATAACTATAGGTAAATCATTGATATGCATAACAGATATCTGTATATCAGGCGAAGAGCCATACCATGGATGTACTGATATTAAACCGTTATTATTATTACTATTATTATTATTGTTATTAACGGTCGAGTTCATGACGTCACCCATTGTTATAACTCAAGGAAAAATAAGCGTTCCCGCATAGGTATAGGTTTACTAACGAGTCGTTGTAAAAGAGATCGATGTAACCAAATGAGGATATCGACAGACAGATAACAATGAAAGCAAGTAGAATGAAATAATACAGTTTCAAATTCCAGAAGAAAATGTTGGGCGAAAAAAAAAATGATAAACCATGCCATATTCTTGCTGTCGTAAATAAGACCCCAGTTGGACTTACCATGGCAATTTAACTCATGTGGTATTGAAGGGCCGCAAATGTATCCAAGCTTATAGCTGCATTGTGAAAAAGGGAAACTCCATAACAGCTATAAGTCATGACCGACCAATATTTTTCCAAAGAAGAAAATAAGGCCTTTTAATTCGGTAACAATGAACCACAAGTCCAACTAGGAGACCGTCCTGAAACAGCCAAACTGCACAGCCGCGTTGTGAATGGTGAGCGAGGTGTCGGGGTCCTCAAAATGGCGGGCAGCAATCTGTACTAACGATTTGCCAACAATAGCTTTGAGAATCAGAATGGCGTTAATGACAAAATTTACCAAGACAACGCTGTTATCAGGAGCTAAATAACCACTATGTGATTCGTTTTTAAAGATGGTGTTGTCGTTCATCGTCCATTAAATTATGGAACATTGACCACATACACCCATCATTTGTAATTAGCTCATCATGTTGTAAACTTCTTTGGCAAGAAGTACGAGCTTTGAGAAGAAATCATTATTATTCGAAAGTTTGATTTGCAGGTTTTGACTTTACGGAAATTGTAAAGTCAGTGAATCCTATAAAATGAAGGCTTTCTAAGTTGTTTTTTCATTAAATGTCAGTGTTCTGATCGGTGGGAAATTTTAAGTATCAACTAGGAAGATTATTAACGAAATCTTTTCAATTCATTCATGTGGTCTTTAAGTGAAAGGGACGAATGTTCTTTACAACCATACAGTGTAATCCAATCTCAAAAGAAATGTGTTAAAACTCTAGACCAGAAATACCTTTAGTAAGTGAAAAGCAAGAACATCGATACGTGCTTGTTGGTAGTTACTTCTTCAATGTTAAACACAGTTACCACATTGTGAACTCAGGCTAACGGTGCTGAACCTTTTGTATTCAGTAGTTATGGTGGATTTGCACTCTTCGCTTTACCAGTTTCTATAAGAGATTTAGCCCCATCTGCCTCTCTCGAGAGCAGTAAGAACTAAAGTCGCGGTGGTCTTTTTGGCACATACATGAAGCAATTTAACGACGCCGAGTCAAAGGATACCTTTTCTTTGGCAAAGTATATATAATAAATATCACCAAAGGGAAGTAAAATAAAAGCCTTTGCTCTGAATTGATATTAATTTTCCTTACAACAATTCTTCATTGCCCCATGTCTTGAACAAATTAACTAAATCCTTTACTTCTGTTTAAATTTGGAACTTTGATATGTTGTAAATACATTTTAAGAAAAAAGAAAAAGAAAGCATTGCTGTTTAACGCTCAGTGTTTCCTGGCGTTCACCGTTCAGTTAGTCGATTGAAAATTGTGGGAATTCCAACGTTTTCCTCGCGATTTCTTGCATTTCCAGGGACGGTGTATTTGAGTGTTTTCAGTGCGCATCGGCTGGCACTGCTCACTTACTCTCACCCCGTGTTCGAGATTCTTTTGATCTCTCTACAGTCCCACGACCTGCTGGCTACAAATGAAGAATCAGGGGACTAAAGCTCATTCCCTTTCCCACTCAAAACAGCAAAAACAAAAACGCATTGCTAATTTTAAAAATATGATTTAGTCAAACTTCTGTAGCGATGTCTACTATCTACAGATGTACAGTTATTCACATTTATTATGCATTGAGCACTCTAACTCTTTTCTGATTGGCCGAAAGCGTACAGTGAATTTTCGAAATCAACGCCCATGACGTCATAACTACAGATTATACAATAATCATGAGAAGTATATATATGAAATAATTCATATTTTGTACTGCGGTTGTAGATGAAAGTGAAGTGTGATCATCGCAGTATATTTTCCAATTTAAGCAATTGGAAAGAAGAAGCCTGAAAAAAAATCGGCTTCAACGGGATTCGAACCCGTGACCTCCGCGATACCGGTGCGATGCTCTACCAACTGAGCTATGAAGCCACACATTGGGAGCGAGGTCAATTTATTGAGTTCATATCTTTCCGTGCAGTTAACCGCAGTACGAATATGAATTATTACATATTTGTAGTACAAATATGAATTATTTCATATATATAACTTCACATATGAATACAAATTATTTCATATATATATACTTCTCATCATTTCACCATTTTACGTTCAATGTATATTAAAAACAATTATTAGATTCGGTTTTTGTGATATCCAGAATAATAAAAGTCTCGGTAAGAATTATCAGCCTCAGCCTTCGCTTCGGCTGATAATCCCTACCTCGACCTTGATTATTCTGGATATGACAAAAGCCGAATCTAATAATTGTTTAAAAATACGAGCGTAATTTAAAACTTTATTTTCCTACTCTAACAAACCAGTTGTAACACACATAGTTTAGCAAGAAAGCTCTTTCACTTGAGAATATATTTAAAAATATCTATTTGACAGGCGCAAAATCATATCACCTTCCCAACAAGAACATTAAGCTTATCTAAACATATTTTTATTGTTACAATAGATAGACAGCTGTAAGAGTTTTCGTCCAGATCCTGTTGTATAAAGTGACTAGAAAACCCTCCAGCTTTTCCCACTTGTTTTAATGCTCACTTGTTTAGATTAGATCTTCCAAGTCTCCAGTACTTCTCTCACTGGAATCCTTTTTAAATAACAGGTTAACAGGAATATTTTATGGCGTACACAGTTAGACTGACGTATGAAGGGACTTCACCTCATATCTCAATCTCTCATCACTAATAACTTTAATATTTGCAGTTTTTACAAGGACACATATTTGAACTGCAGAAAAAGTTATGTAGATATGATTGATCATCGCCATAATGTGCACGAGCTAAGCAAATAGCAAATAAAGGAGCACAGTCACGATTGAACGGTTTGAGAAGTTTAGCAATTTTTTTCAATTTTTTTTTTTCATTTCCTCCATCATAACCATCCTGGTTTCTTTTCTTCTATCTTTGTAGTATTTTTTCAGGTTTTCTTCAATTGAACGGTAATTTTGTCGATAGTCAAAATAGCTCAAAATACCGCGACTGATGCTCCTTTTATTTTTATTATTATTTTTTATTATTATTATTTACTATTTTTGCCACACACAATGAAATACAAGCATAATAAAAACGATAATAAATAGGTTAATTAATATTAAATTGGAAAATCTATAGATTACTTGGGAGGGATGACTGTGGCGGGGAAATCTCCGAGAAGCCGAGCTTATGAGGAATAGAGATTTCCCGAGGAATAGAGATCCGCCCCCCCCCCCCCCCCCCCCCCCCAAAAAAAAAAGGGGAAAACGTTCCCGGCCTTAATATCTACTAGTTCCAAGACAGTACCCCAGTACCAGTTAAGGTCCATCAAGGATAGGACTCTACATCACAAATGACATTTCTACTGGCAAGTTTTATTTCTACCGTAGTTGATCAGTTTGTTTGCAGAGCATCTTTCGTGCTGTCTTTACAACTGCTGATCGAAGGTCTCTGAGGCGCCAACAGTACAGAACTGGATTAATAGAAGAGTTCATAAATACTATAGTAGCATATATGCTCACTTTGTGCCATGCTTCCAATATGCTTCCAAGAAAAATAAATGAAATGAACATTGGGAAATTACAAAAAAATTAAAACAATGTAAAATACGAAACTGTTCATGGAGCTTTTCTTCAATCACAGTATGTTTAAGTTGTTATCATCAGTTTTGATTGTTCGATGTTGAGCTTGTATCTGTCTCTTATGTTGTTTGACAATTTGAAAAACTCGAATATAACACAGGGAGGACAAAAGCAAACAGATAACAGTGAAAACAGATGCAATAAAGAAATACAAGATTATATTCCAAAGGCAAATACCGAGCGAAAGAAACATAACAAGCCATATTAATACTAATGTGCAGATAACCCGAGTTGTGGACACCATATGAACATATCTCATGTGATAGTGAACGGCCGCAAAATCTATCCAAGCTTATAGTTGTCATAGTGCAAAGTGTATGTTGACAGAAGCACCCTAGAGTAGTGTTTCTATCAATGCGAACGCGAGGCAGGATGCTCAGACACCATTATATATAAAGGGGTCGAACACTGGATTACTGCTTATGAGAAGGCCTTGGCAATGTCCTGTACCATGGTTGCATTGAAGGGGGTGGGGGGGGGGGTGGCTATTGTCCTTGTGGCTGCAAGCAATAGCAAATTGACAATGATGGCTATGGGTATCAAAGCAGCGTTGAGCACGCAGTTAAACAAGACCTGGAAAGGATGAAAAAACAATCGCGGATTCGTTCTTGAATTAATATTTCAAAAACGAGTGCGAGGGTTTCATCAGGTTTCCAAACACGAGAAACGTTTGAAACGATGAGGCCGCAGGCCGAGTGGTTTTATTGTTTACGAGCGTTTGGAAACCTGACGAAACTTGAAGCACGAGGTTTTGAAATTACTTCTCCAACAAAGAAAATTAGTTTCAATTATCATTTGAATAAGTTTTGTCAATTCAACTATTATATTTGAGACGTGAAATGTGCATGATCTTATCACCTATATGCTGCGTTGTGACAATTTTTGAATATTCATCAACTGATCATGATGCCACGTTGTTACCTGGCTGTTTGTAAGTTCTGAGCGAACACGTTGCTTCGCAAAGCAAATGACTGAGTGCAGATTTAGACCTCCTAAAACTAGCGAAGAAGAGGAATGTGTATGGCCAGAGCTATTCCGAGGTAACGGAATAACGTCTGCCGGATTATGCCGGATTATGCCGGATTACGCTAGCCTGCGAACGCAGACGTATTTCCGGCTGTCGGTTGTCTCCGCCGAAAATAACGTCTGCGAACTCGAGCCACGAGAACGATTTCCGTGACGTCAGCGCTCAAAAACCAATCACATTTGACCTTGCATATCTGAAGAGGTAACACACAGAGATCGTGCGTGGAGCTCTCGCAAACGCGTGTTAAAAAATTGCAGAGGATGAGTTCAGGGAAGTTTTCGGGTTTGATAGCCTCAATAAGCATCAAGAGGAAGCCTTGCGATTTGTTTTTGAATCGACGAGCGATGTTTTTGTGAATCTTCAGCTGGAGTTGGAAAGTCTGTTGTATTTCAGGCTTTGCGGCCTACTGTGTATTCTCGTATGGATTCAACTCGTGAGAAGAACATTGTAATCGTAATTCACGTAGAATAAGCGCAATATCGCACTCAGTGATGTCAGGTCCGTGTTAGAGATCAGGGCAGTTGAAAATGGTAGAGTAGACAGGCTTAACAAGACTCCCACTGTTTCGTGATGTGAGAAGAAAACAACCTAAAACATTTGCCAAACAAGATCATTATACAGCATCCTAGAATTTAATTCCAACACGGTAACCTGACGGTTACAAAGCACCATAGTTAATATACTATGAAAACACTAACACCTGTTGGATGCTAGTAATGCAACAAAATAATGGAGGTGCACTTTTCTAAGAAACTACAATAGCCTTGAAAGGACTCAGATATGAGACCTGCATAACCGTCCGTGATAAACATCATGAAAGATTATCCTGTAAGGTCACCACAGGCTAATAAACAAAAGGTCACGGTAAAGAATCGAAGGCCACTGATCCGACCGATTCAATAGTTGCGGTATGAATGAGCCAATAAACTTAAATAAAAATTGCCACAGAGGTAGCAAACACAACGGCATTAAGATTCTACTTAAAGGCTCCACTGAGAAAATAAATTATTCCGTTGAGCAATCGAAGACCATCAGAGGCCATAATTCACTAAGAGGCTAACGTTTGCGGGCCTGCATGATACTTCAAACAAATGTAGCACAATAGAGAATCAACCAATTTGCTGAGAGAAATGCACAGAGAACCACCTTTCATAGGAAAGGTAAACTAAGACATCTTTGTTAGAGCTAAACTCAGGTCACAGATATGTCACATCACGCGCGAAGGTGTCGTGCTTTGATGATAAACGGACAGATCGACTTCAGTTGAACGCAGAATCAGTGAGTGAATGGCCACTGTATTTTTTCCAAACCCCTTTATCTTTTCTTCACTGCAAACTTTAACCTTGGAAAGCAAACAAACCTCGGAAGTTAAAATCTTCTTCGGTGTTTCGATGGCGCTCATAGCTCATTGCGAACAAATTCATGATTCTAAAATTATCACCGGCTCCCGCGGCGTCGCGCGTGTATGTGAATATCGTATTCCATCGGTGAATCTTAATGGTCAACAAAAAACAAAAGTTTTGACGTCACGGAAATCAATCTTTGACTCGAGTTCGCAGACGTTATTTTCGGCGGAACCAGTGACAGCCGGAAATACGTCTGCGTTCGCAGGCTAGGGGATTACGCCGGCATAAAAAAAAAAAACTTTGAGCATACATTACTATAGCTGGAGCATCAGGCATACTGCTATGCATAATACTAATATGTCTGCGAGCATAATGCCTCTGTTTCTGTAAAAGTGTGAGAGGTGTATGCAAATTTTGCCAGCACCTCGCTCTAGACTTGCTACAAAGCTGATGAAAGTGGGAATAGTTTTGGAACTTGATACCTTAGGCACGCACCCGTGCATTTTTCCAGGCTTCCGAGCTTGTATGTAGTTCGTGGATTTGCCCTTATTGGCACTTGTTCATGAAATGTTTACTGTGACTGAATAATTGATGTCTAGCATTTCTTTCAAAATTGAAGATGGGATATTTATTAATAGGTACTAGCCTATCGGCGGTGGGGTGGACAGTGTCATCTTGGTCCGGCTAATGAGCATATGCTCCAGCGAGCTAATTTGAGCATAATGCCTCCAGCCGAGCATAATTTTTAAGCATAATACCCTGGTTTGATGGGTAACGCCCGAAAGCATAATACTCTATTTTTCGAGCATAATCGGGCAGACCCTAAATTTCTAACGTCAGTGCCATTTTAGGCCGAAGTGTACAGCATGTTGAAAGAAACCAAAACAAGAAGTCGCCACCATTGAGCAAGAATTTTAATTTAGAAAAAGAATGGCCTTTTCTGTTTTTGGGTATTTTATAACTGTACCGTTACACTCAATGTCAGCAGTAAATAATTTAGGTTTTAAAGTTTGTTTCGTAAAATGTGTGATGTAATAAAGTTTTTAAAATCGCTTTATCAAGAAGGGGGGGGGGCGGGAAACAGGGGGGTCAATCTCCCTTCTCCCCTAGCTTTCTGAGCCAGTTTCTCGCCTTCCCTCCTCCCTACTTTCTTGTTAGCCAATTTCTCCCTCCTCTCCCTAAACGGTGTACGTTTCTTTTCTCCCTTCCTTTTCCCCATCCCGCCCCTCCCTACTTTTCTCCCCCTATTTCTCTCTCCTCAACGCAACTTTTTTTGGGCCATTTCTCCCTCCTCTCCCTAATTCTCGTTTCGCTCCCCCCGCTATCAATATGCCGATTGAGAACAATTTGCATCCCCGTTTTGAGATCGTTTCAAACACGGCCGTGTGTTTCAACCTCGTTTTTTTCCATTGGCTTTCTAAGCCCAATCACCTGAGCCGAATAAGGTGCCTCCGGTTGGGATGAGATGCCGCATGAATAAGTTAATGAATTTGGTGAATTTAATGTCGTTGCTCATTGTGCTTCAATCACTTTGAAGAGGTTTGGTTTGTTGCCCCCGTGAGCTCGTTTGCAGATTCTTATAAACTAGCCATAGTTTGAAAAGTTGACCTTCTGATCCCCTTAGTACAGTTTTATTTACTCAGCGTAGACCAAGATTAGTGTAGGTGTATGGTCTAGAGTCATTCTGACAGACAATAGAGAGTTTAAGAACGCAACGACGTTTTACGGCAGGACGGCAAACGGCGAAGATTTACCTCTGATTTGTCTATTCTAGTTCCCTTGTACTCTTGAAATAAATCACAAAAATGGAAAAGTGTCTCTTACTATTCACTGCAAGTACAAATGTTTTGATTCCACTGTACAGGGTGCTGAAGACAGGACGGAAAAAGTTTCCATTTTTTGCCGTTGTGCGATGCCGCCTCTCGCCCCCTCCCCCCGAAAACGTCGATGCTTATGAATCTCTCTAATACTTAAACATGACTGCATAGACACTGCGTTGTTCTTATTTTGGTCCAAATCTCGAAGTGATGAGTATTACTTTTTTTAAAAAGCATGCATTTACAATTTGTTTTTTTTTTTTTTGCCTACGCATTGGCATTATTTTTACCCCCAATGTGCAACAAAAATAACCCAAAAGACTTATTTCAGTCCTTTGGTCAATAAAAAAAAAAAAACAAAAACCAAACCTCATTTCCTTGTGTTCACAATGCAAAATAATCTTAAATAACATAAATTTAAAAAATCCAATATTGCTGACACCAAACGCAGTGTTGAAATATAATGAAAGAAAAACTTAATACAAGTTTTAATCAAGGAAACAAACTTTGTCTTCCTAACACGAATACCTTCAATAAACAAACAAATTATGGGCAAATAGGAGGAAACACATTATTTACATTACAATTCTGTAAAATTTTAACTGCCAGGGAGCCGAGTAATTTTGCAAAAAAAAAAATATTTTTGGGAAAATGCGGTTTCAGTTTAGCACGCACCTGCATATAAGTGTCAGTGAATAAATGTGGCTGTCGTATGATATTGATTCCGTAGATGATCACCTCTTAATTATTGTCATGTCTGAAATTGTAACTTGACGGAAATATCCGTTTTCTTGAAACACTCGGAACTCACTCTCGGAACGCGAATCCTCCAAGATCGCACGAAATTTCCGAATTGTAGCACTGAGGCAATATTAAATTCCATTGAAATACCTTTTTTATTACGCAGCTAGAAAACTGATATGCGAGAAGAGGCAGCGTTTGTACGACTTACACTATACCCAAAGGTGCCTAAATTTAAACTGTCGCTGTATGGGGTACAATTGACGGAGGGTGGCGTTCCAAAGATGTGACTATTTTCCTATGCTTAGCTTGGTCTTTATTTTCCTGTTTGTTTTTTCATCATAGGAAGTCTTTTAGGTCAAAGTGTGACGCCGTCTCTTACACCACAATTTGCAAAATCCTTTATCGAGCCCCTTTAAGTTTTTGTCTCGTTAGAGCGAGCCTAAAAATAGGGTCAATTATGGACGAACTGAAGAAAGTTTTTTGAAAAAAGGCTGTGTCTTTTCCTTAACCAACCAAAATGCAGAAATATCCGGTATGGCGCCAAATTTTGCTCGTGTAGAGACTAAAATAAGGTCCAGTTGAAACATAGATATGGAGGAAAAAAGGAACGTTTTGAATAAAGTTGTGCCGTTTCTTAAATAAACACTAAGGAGTTGCTGAGCTACTCAGGATTTGCTTTTCCTTCGATGGGGTGAACAGAGGAAGGGACAGACTATAGGCCATGCCATCGAAATTATTCACAACACAAACTCATATTGGTAAATAATATAAAAATTCTCCACATATTGTGGAAGTGAACTAGTAACTTGTTTTAAAGCAACCAGGAGAGACAACGCCGAGGACGAGACGCCAAGTACAACAAAAAAAAAAAAAGAAAAATGAAATTCATATATTTTCCAGCGAAATCAGAGCGATTTTCTACGATCCCTTGCAGTACGCGAGGGACGCGGTTGCAGTAACGGCGCAATGGCTTTTCATCAAAAACAAACGTACTGAAGCGAAAATATAGCAAGAAAGACGGGGGGCGTTCATTCAGGTTCTAAATAGAAATACCGAAAATTAGATTGAATTAGTCCACATTGCCGTAGAGGACGCAGAAAACGCAGAACATGGTCCATTTCAACGTTGGTGTTTTGTCAGAGGTCCGGCGGCAGCGAAACTGCACAAAAGTATTTCATAACGCAACCGTGCACAGCCCCTGTTATGCTCACAAACATTTGGTTTGGATGACCTTACTCCTTGCCGTCGACAGTCGGTGGTTTGCTTAAGCTTCTTTTAGGGACCGTTACCCAAAGCAAAACACAACGGCAACGGCAACGGCGAACGAGATTACAGTCACCAAAAAAACGGTTTTAAATGAGCAAAACAATGGCTGTGCACGTGCGATATAATTCTTGGTACATTCTTTGCCGTCCTCTGGAAAACAGCAACGTGAAATGACTAAATTCTGCGTTGTTTGGAGAACGTGAACTACAACGACTAATTTTTCGTATTTCTATTTGGAACGGAACGCATTCGTAGCATATTCAACAGGGGCAAGTTTTAATACCGACAAACACACTAAATGGATCTCAACAAATGAGAAAATCCAAAGTAAAATAAAAATACATTTTTTACTAGGCGTCGTCCTCGCCGTCGCCGTCGTATAAGCGTAAGGTCGCTAATGAGAACAGCAGGAAATCGGTATTCAATTTCATGTTACATCCTAGTTTCCGTCAGGACAGCTCTAGTGAAATTGCAAGTCGATCCCCATGACTCGTACGTTTGAAATTAGGCTACAATTTTGATATGCTAGTTCGCTCTAGCACGGGGAAAGAAATACAGAAGACATTCAATGTAGCTAAGACAATAACCATATTTAATTGTTGCAGCTAGATGTTGGGTAAAAATGACATGGCAACAAAAGTAATTGATTCCAGAATGTCAATCGTGAATTCGGACAATTTTATTAAGAAGCTCAAAATGTGATCTGAAAGATACGCAAAAAAGAAAAACAGGTATTAGCAGGAAAAGAAAATTTAAATAAGTGAGATCGAAAAGCTTGATCGAGTACTTTTTTGTTAACGGTTCTAAAATAACGCCGAAAGTCGATTTCATCAGCACAAAATATTAATTATTGATATTACTGGTATATAACTATGATGAAGAGTAAGACCTTCATTCTACATGAGTGTTCTGATGGTAAAATTTTGCATTTTTAGTGTTTTAACAAGCGTACGGTTTACCCAAATTTTCTACAGAAAAGCTGTCTAATTGTCTTGAAAACTGCTATTCGTAGTTCACGGAGTCGCCAGCAGTAGATTATTGGATTAATGGACGAGTTCAGGAAGATCGCAGTATTTGCAAATTTCCACTCGCTGTTCCAGTTCTCGGAAGAAAGATTATAAATTGCCAGGGAAATAACTTTAGGAAAGTAACAAACAACTATTACGATGAAAAATAGAAAGGTACTCATGGCACTCTTTTTCAGACGAGTCATGGCAATGTGTGCTGAACCATGTTCTACCGCTTGTTGTAAACAATGAATCTGAATTTGATGGCGGCGAACAATTTGGTAAATTCTGATGTAAAAAGCTACTGACATTGAGAGACACGTGCAGTTTCCAGTTGCCATAATGTATAGATAGACAGTCCGGTTCAAAAAATAACTAATGGCCACGAGGAACATGATAAGACACACGCATATTACTAAATATATGGCACGTGTGGAAGTCATAACAGTAGGATATCGCATATGATAGTGAAGAGCGACATATCGATCCAAAGATATCGCTGTCATGATACAAAGAGAAAAACCACAAGCGGTATATGCTGTTGTTTCCAAAGGTAACATTAGGAGAGGCAATTGTGTTAGTTCTCTAGCGACGAAGAGCGGCTGCGCGATGAAACCAACCAGGAGGTCTGACACAGCGAGACTGCAGATGAAAATTATCGACGGTGAATAAAGTGAAGGAGATCTTTTGATAGCTGCTAAGACCAATATGTTGCCAGTGATGGATACAACGATGAGAAATGCAACTATAGAGCAGTTAATAATGACAGTAGTTTTGACATAAGAAGTAAGGTTTCCTTCGCCACTTGCACTGTCGTTGGTGTAGTTCTCCATTCTCAAGAGTTATCAGAGTTTACGAAGCTGACCGATCCGGCGACTCGCTGTTTTAACGTTGCTCCTCGAAAGCTTAAAATCTGTTTACCAAAACTCCTTTTACCTCGCAGAGGAACAACTGCATGACTTCGCGGAATAATAGTTTCGAGGTGGGTAAACGAGCTTTTATTAAGTAAATGTATTTATGGCGTTTCGCCAAAACCATCTGTCATCTCTATAAAATGATCAATAATTAATTGCCGGTGAAACACTATCAGAAAATGACTAGCAACTACCCACTGTTATATTCCATTGGGTGAAGTATTCGTCATTTGACGCGATCTTTATAAATATAGATTGAGAATAGGGTAAAAGGTAGCTAGCTAAAAGAATTTCCAACTTTCTCACTTTTCGCATTCTGTTTCACGGGCTAAAAGGGAGAATGCTTTTTGCTACATCCGAAGCCTTAGTGTTAAGTGGTCATGAAATTGAAAGTTTAGTCGATGCTTTAGTTCACCACTTTTATGGTGGCATTGTTATCATGGTGAAATGTATAATGTCAAATAATGCCAACGTGGGACATATCGACTAAAGTTTAAAAGTCAGCCAACTCATAATGCACGTAACCAAATAATGAATCCGAATTAAGACAGTGCGTGCTGTGTTATAGAGCAGATGATAAGTAGTTGTTATTGCTGAAAACTAATCTATAATTAAACAGGAATGCATTTGACTTTCAAAGGTATCACCTCAAAGCTTTTTGTTCGATGCCGATTAAGTTGTTTTGGTTTTAAGCATCGGAAATTATATAATTTACACTTTGTGAAAGGAAGAAAAAAATGTGTATAGAAGAGAATAGCAAAATATTAATTGCCCTCTTTGTTTTAGTTTGCCCGCACAATTAGGGGAACGAACAAGTTAAATTAGAGGAGTATTAAGTCAGCGTTTAGCCTCTCGAGAGAAAGTATGTTCATCCAGTGTTTTTGTGCCGAAACTCGCTTCCATGTGCCATTCTGAGATGCTAACTCGTTACAAAATTAGATATCAGAATAAAAAGTCCGGTTTTCATCCAAGTGGTAAGCGCCACACAGTAACAATTCCTTTGCGAAATACTAGTTCGTTTAATTTATTTGTTATTACTAACTCGCATATTAATTTTACTGCGGTGTATTTGCATTTCAAAAGTATTACCTCCAAGCTGTCTGCTCGACGCTGATTGAGTTGTTGTGGTTTTAAGCTTCCCCCCCCAACGATCTTAATTTAACCTTTGTAAAAAGAAGAAAAGTTGGAAAAAAATAAGCGAGTAGCGAAATTACTCTCATTGCTTTATTTTGGCTTTACAATTATGGTAATGAACAGGTTAAATTATAGTTGCACTAAAGAGGAGTATTTCGTCATCGTTTACCTTAACTTGTCAAAAGGAAACATGTCTTTCAGTGCACAAAGTGCTTCCGTGTGCCATACTGAGCTTATCTCCCGTTTAAAAAAAAATTAAATAAAAAATACACAACAACAACGGCAACAAACAAAGAAGCAAACAAGCCCAAACTCTCGGCAACTTTTCGTGAGCCAAAATTACAAAATGGGACTATTTTCGCACCTGATACTTCTCAAGAGATAAGAGAGCGAAAAAGGTCTATTTACCAGTTGCAACTAGCAAGATAACAGTTTAAAGTACGATGTATAAGTTTCTTCAAGTCTGAGAGCTTAGTTAGATCTATACTCAGTATTAACAGGACCGTGATTAGTGTTGCTTATCCCCCTCGTCCCACGCTAAAACAGTTTGTCACACAAGGTTCAACTTGCTAAGAGGGTCGAAAAAGTAAGTCCATTTGTTCCGGATTGCGTTTTTAAAGGGCTCTATCGTTAGCAAAACTTCGAAAAGCCCAGCCACAAAAGACGTTTCTTTATTGATGAGAAACTTGTTGTACTGAATCTATTAAAGGGACGCAGAGACTGATTATCGTATCAGATTGAAAAAGTTAAAATGCTGTTTTCAATACAAATGGAAAGCGCCCAATAAAAAAACAGAACAGCTTAGTTACAAAATTAACAACGGCTTTTCCAGTTCCTTCGTGAAAGCACTATTCATATATTTGACAAAATAAATGAATATTTTAAAGCTGTTGGCTTGATGCCTATAGAATTGTTATGGTTTGCAAAAAGAAGAAAAAGAAAAAAACGAAAACAACAGAATAGCGAAAATGCCTGGTGTTACGTTGTTTGATTCTGGGAACCAACACGTTAATTATAATTGCATTGAAGAGGAATATTCCGTGGTCGTTTACCTTGTCATAAAGAATTGTGTATATTGTTTTTGAAACAAATGTGCTCAGATGTGCCAGAGTGAAGTGCTTCCCCTTTTTTTCAAAAATGAAAAAAACAAACAAACAAACAAACAAACAAACAAAAACAAACAACCAAGCAAGCAAAGCAAAAAAAAAACAAAAAAAAAAAAACAAAAAAAAAAACAAGCAAACAAGCAGTCTTTCGTGGGCCAAAGTTACAAAGTGGGCGGGACTACTTTGAACCTGATACTTATCAAAATACAATAGGGAGAAGAGGTTTTTTACCAGTTGCTTCTAGCAAGATAAAAGCTTAAAGTACAGTGCAGAAGTGTCTTGTTTCGCAACTTTTCCAATATTGCTAGAGAGACCAGACAATAGAATGGTCACAAATTTGTATACCTACCATTCCAACGGTTGGAAAGTTTCATTCTAACTCAGCTGCAACAGAAAATCGAAAAGGAAAACTCTTTAATATTGGTCGAAATTATAGAGAGCTTTAAACAAGACGTTCCTTTAGAAATGATCGTCTAAGCGATTTCAGGAGAGGTCTTCTGAGGCTAAACACGTGATTCAGGACGCGTAACGGTTAACGCGTAAACTTAAGCTGACAGGCAAAACGTATTTTCTCAAAGTTCTTGGAAAAATGTATTGAAAGTTGCTTTTTACGACATGAAGAGAATCGGTAAAATATTGTTGTTTGAATTTTCTCGTGCTTCTGTATCAAACAGTTTACTCGTGCTTTGTGCGAAATCTATTTTTTCCTCCCTTGAACGCTATCGGCCAATTGGTGAAAAATTTTCCATGGTGGCACTGGTTTGAGTAGTCGCACAATAATAAAGTGGTTTTATAATTACATTCCCTAAGAGGATAAAAAAGGGCAAAGGTGTAAGGATAAACAATGGGCGTTTATAAAACCATCTACGGGGTTATTTTTTTTCACCAGGCTATCCCTGGTTACAATTCGGTTTCTCCTGCGTCATAAATCGTGCTAATTTTTTCCCTTGGAATCAAACCCCCCGGGGGGGGGGGGGGGGTTGCTCCACACAGTGACTTATACAGGGAGGCTCCGATAAAACGGTAGGGATTTCACAAGCTGAGGTATGCTCAACTTGACGAACAAATGAACAGTCGACAGTCACTTGAAGATTACACAAAACAGAAGCAACCTCTCCCCCCCTCCATCACACAGCAACGAATCGAACACCTGAAAGTTAAACACTGCTCCTAAGACTAGACTTTAAAATACGAATTATAACACTAAAAGGTGAATTAAACTACACGAGTCAACAAACCAAAGCGAGCCTATTTTAAGAACAGGACCACTACTTAAAACATACATTTTAAAATCAATGCCACTGCTTATAGCTGTCTGCATGTGCTTGGTTTTGCTTGTAGGTGTGTAATCTGTGGTGCTTGAGTGCTTGTAGGTCTCTGCTTGGTGGTCGGCTTCTTGTGCGTCTGTGGCTGTTTGTGGGTTCTCCTTGAAGTTATATTTAGTGCCCTTCTGCTTTTTGTGGTGGCGTCTCACTTTCTCAAGATCCGGTTTTGATATTGTCAGTTCTTCGAGGCCAACAAAGATTATTTCACCATCAGCTAGGACGATCAGGATCTGGCCTCTGATTGGGTCTATCTCTTCAACAGTTGTTTCCTGATCCCAATCCATAATGTGTCTTCTCAGATGGTCTTGGAGATTTGTGGATTCCGAAAAGGCCATTTTTTAAACAGTATGATTGCCTTAAACTGCAACCTAATTCCCATCCTAATCACCACAACATGACTAACCATTTTTTTTAAATGGTAACCAACATCACAGTGGAGAGCCCAAGAGTAGACTGGGACCTAGTTAAAACGAACGCGAAATCTAAAACTTTGCCACAAGATTAGTGTTCACTGTTAGGTGTTGTTTGACCTTTAAAATAATTTAGATTGTAGATTGGCAGATGACACTCAGGTTAAATAAGGGCATTTAATGTATAGTTTCTTCTTTTTGAATAAAACTTCGTAAACTTCTGCCAGGCTGGAACTTAAGCTTGCATCAGTCACGTCAGAAGCCCATCACCTGGAGCCTCCATCTCCCATATATCCTTGAGTCAACCTTTGCGCGGATATTTATATTTTTAGAACAGTCTTCATCCCAGGCGAGCTTGAATTCCAAGAAAGCATATTGTATAGTGCATTGTATTTTGTTGTGATGTGTTGAGTTGTGTTGTGCTGTATTTAATTATATTGCACTTTATGGCATATAGTGCGCGCAGATCTAAGAGCCCCCGCAGTCTCTAAAAATAGAAAGATACGCGCAAAGGTTGTCTTATAGGATTTGTATGGAAGATGGAGGCTCCGGGTGATAGGCTCCTGGTCACGTGTAAGATCGACCATAAACTTTCCCAATAGGTTACGCCCGTAACCGATTCGTGATCGATTATTGCTGGTTAAATTTAGACTGCAAGAAAATCTTACCTTTATCGAGAAAAGGTTTCTTCGCTTTCTTTTGTGACTTGGCAGCGTTCCATTGTGATCTCAGTCACGTGGATCACGTATGCGGCAAGTCCACTCCGCATGCCAGCCGTCAAAGAGACGATCACGTAATCGTTGCTGACTCCACTTCTTCGACAGTACAAGTACACCAAAACTCCTTCTTCATCAATTGCAACTGCTTCAGCTATATAAAGCAAACTGTTTGTGGAAGCGCCATTACGTTTTCGGCCAACCATGTGTTTACTTAGTAGTTCGTGCGATCAAAACAGGTTCGCGAACTTCTTTTGATGAATATGCATTCCATCGCTAGCATACTAAGTGGGGTCCAAGGTCCTTCGGTAATTCTAGTGTCCCCATCGACCATTGCACATGTGTCGATTAAAACATGCATTACACACTTATTCCGTGTTGAAGTCGTAATATGCATATGAAAAGGAGCAAAATTTATCCTTAAGTTATTCTAAAAGGACTTTAATTAACTCGGCCACCACAATATTCTGCTCTGGCTTATTTGTAATCACGTTCTTGTGAGAAAAATGCGAGATTGCTTCCCTGAGCTGTCGGCAGAAAATGATTCAAATGATTTTAATTGTTTTAACATGAAAACAATGATCGAATGATTAAACAATTATTGAACTCGGTTATGTCAAACCATCGTGACTTGTAGTGTCTCCCAACTCTCGCAGATCAACTATTTGTCCCAGCCTTCGACTTCGGCAAATAACTGATCTGCTTGCCATTGACAAATCACGATATTTTTCTCAACCTCGTACAATAATTATTAAACAATAAATATTGCATCCGATGCAGATAATAATACTTCTGTTACACAAGCTTAAGTTATCTAGGGAGGATAACTTTAAGAACTAAGTGCCCAACAGACTTCCTGTCCCTGGATGAGGGTACTTCTTTATATGGGCTATATAAGTATGTGTCATCCGAAAAGTTACGGTTTTCAGCCGTCTTGGTCATAAATTGGCCACCGATTTTGGCCATTTTGGTCTTATAGGGTACGGTTTTTGCACTCTACTATTTTTTTAAGACGAATTTACTTTGTCATCTTTATCGATAAGTTTATCAACAAAACAATTCCAGGGGACAATTCTAATAAGCTTCATTGTTCTTGTTTGCACGCGTGTTGGCCTCATGGGTTGTGCGCTAGACTCCCGAGCGAGCGGTCTGGGTTTGAATCCTGGCCGGGGACATTGTGTTGTATTCTTGGGCAAGACACTTAACTCTCACAGTAGTTCCTATCTCCACCCAGGAATATGAAAGGGTACCGGCGAATTTTTGGGGAAACTTAACAAATTGTGGGGCAATAGGCCGTTCCGAAATTCAGCAGGAAACTTGGGCGAGTTTCAAATTTTAACAAATCGATAAACTGACACCACCACATGAAAGATCATGTTGAGTATGATGCTTTAAGGATGAACAGAGACCAAGCTATGAACCTTGAAATATGCTTGAACATCCATACAAACGTCCAACCTCGTTCCCAGGGTCTATCATCTTACCGCCCTCTGAGGCGAGCGAGGAGAGACCCTGGCACACGCTGGTCACGTGTCTCCCAGAATCTGGGAGATGACAATTAACTTATTGAAGGGAAGGGTGGTCTAGTAATAATTTTGTCTATACTTAACCTACGGGAGAGCGGGATGTGGTTGTCACCAAAGTAAACAAGGAGCGATATGATGCTCGTAGTCTGCAAATGCCGGCGAAAACCTCATCCATCATCTGTTAAAGGAATATCAAAGTTGCTGTAGGTTGTGTGGTTTAATTAAGGACGTTACATATTGTAAAAATCTACTCAACAAGGCGAATGAAGAATTGCACGCTTCGACCCAGGCTGTGTATGGAAGATCTTCGATTTATCTCATCATGACCTCGGAATGAATTAAAACCAGGTCTACTGTGTAGGTCTTGTGAACGGCGATAAAACAGTTTTATTCAGGGCCTAGATCACTGAAAGCCAAAGTTACTTCGAGAGGAGCGAAAGGGTGAAAAGATTTATTGGTGTTACCGCGCCGTCGGCCGTCCCCTAACTTTGCAGAGCGCGAACGACTCTTTGCGGTCTGCATTTCGCCGTGCTTTCTCATCAAAGAACTGGATTTATCTTCGACCGAAAGAAGGCTACGAAGAGAAAAAAATAATTTTTATTATGTCAATAAACAGCGTACGTGACTCCAACGGTTTGTGAGAATTGTGCACCCTTTTAATTTTCGTTCTCTGAAAGACTCTTGACCTTTCGTTGCTTCACGCGCGGTGTTTCTGAGAAAAGGAAACATCTGCCCTGTTAGGCGAAATAGAAATTATAAGTAGAGTGAAGTTGTTTGACTGTGTTATAGCATATTTTTGAAGTCTTAGGTCGGCATGGTTTCCGATGTTAACTGCATGTGGTTTCTCAGAGTTTGACACCTCTGTAATTTGCCATACCGTGCTTATACTTTGACTTCTTTGTTTAGGCTCGCCGTTCTATTGCAAGACATGTTTTGAGGTTTTTAGTATTGGTTCTCAAAGGACAAAGATTAAGATGTTCAGTGAAAATAATGCTAACTTTGATTCTATGTTGTGACGCTGGGACCGGATATTTGATTGGAACTGAAGGCATAGTGTGTTGCTAGCTTCTTGATCACGGATATTACATTATCTTTTTCCAACCAGCTTTTCTTCCGAGACTGCCGTAGGGTCCCGTACCTTTACTTCGAGAAAGCTATACAATTTTCTAGAAACATTGTTATGTTTTTTTTTTCGCATCAATCTGAATATTCGAAATTTCATCCTGAAGGCTAAGTACTGCTAAACACCGCGAATAATGTCAGTCGCAGCACAGCGCGATACTTTGAATTCGACTCGACAAAGCTCAACGCGACAAATTGCTTGATTACAGAGTACCCCTCCCTGATGTTCTCAATTGTCAAAGCGGCACGTGACCAGCGTATGCCAGGGTCTCTCCTCGCTCGCCTCAGGGGGCGGTAATAAGATGAGAGACCCTGGGAACGAGATTGAGAAACATCTAGTATAATTTTGAGACAGCGTCCCCCAAAACCATATGAACTCTTAATTTTTTTTTATGATTTCCGTAATACTCTTAAAAATGGGCAAACATAGCGACTTTCATCTCTGCATCTTTCAAATAGTAGGTGCATGACGTGATCTTACAGTTGTTTTGGGGGACGCTGTCTCAAAATTAGAGACGTTTGTATGGATTTTGAACCATACTTCAAGGTCCATAACTTGGTCTCTGTTCACCCTAAAGCATCATATTTGGTCAAATGACCATTCTCTACATAATCTTTCATGTGGTGGTGTCAGTTTATCGATTGGTTAAAATTTGAAACTCGCCCCAGTTCCCTGCTGAATTTCGAAACGGCCTATGGCCAGCGATGGACTAGCATATCGTCAAGGGGGAGAAGAGATACTCCCAGCCGCTTGATGCTACAGAAACCGGGATATGCTATGCCTCTAAGGCTGCACTCATCAAGAAACTTCATACATTATGTTTACGGTTTCTGTATCAGGTCATAAATTAAATAGGGTGTCGAATCTTTGTTCAAGTCATAAATAGGATAAACAAAATAATAGATTTTGATGCAGCTCCCACACTGACACATGAATGTTGATAACAAATTTTTATCATCGACACAGACACTTGGCACGGCAACGAAAGTAATGTTCCATCATTGTGTCTGTTTATTCAGTGAAAGAGAGCCACGGCAAGACCTGTTTTTGTTCTGCCGCCGGTCTCCGAGCACCGCGTATATGATTTAAATTTATTCGAGAAACTCAACTTACTTTTAATGAACAGAGGCCTACAACAGTTGCTTTCAGTTTAACTACGGTTTATGCCCAACACATATTAGTTTGAGACAAACTGTATCCAGAAAAATCTATCATCTTGTTAATTGTAATTACACTCTAAGCTTAGGATTTATATTGAGTCCTAGTTGAGGAGAGCCTGCACAGCCTGAGTCAACTATCACGTGAAAAAACTGAGAGCGAAAACTCTGATAGTTTTGGCAATTGAACTTTTAGTCGACTAGCAAAGGGTCTTAGAATCTTTTTCACAGACATTTCAAAAACGCAAAGAACCGGAAAAAACTTTACTGTCCAGACGTCAATGAAAGTTGACAAGGAAAGGCATTTACGTCAGAAAACTTTTCTAAAAAAGGGACTTACAGTTCCAAAAACCATATCAGATTATAAAAAGTACAAAAAATCTTTGTCTTCAAGCTTCTAATATGAGGCCAAAAAGGGATCGCCGGCGTCCGACATTTCACTTCATAGTTCACTGTAGTTCGTCGAGTGTCGCCAGGTAGCAAAATAGCCGCGTTATTTTGAACACAACATGCTCTTCTAGCTTCTTCAAATTAAACCTGGAATTCTCAATTTTTGCTTTAGCAAAGTCTTTACTTTTGTTAGCTGCGAAGAAAATGGCTATTGTCGTGTCATTATCTTGTGGTTTCGGTAGGACAACTCAGTTTTGACTGCCGCTCGTACAGCAAGCGCAGCGGCCGTATGCAAGGCTAGATTTGTAGTATACAGATTTAGCCAAACCTAAAAGAAGGGCTCCTGATTACAATAGTTTAACCTGGCTTGAGGATGCAATCCAATCCAAAACCTATACCTTGACAGCGGCAAACTTTAAAAGAAAAACAGGTGACCTCTATATGGTCACATGATAATGGTCAGCGGATACCTTGTTTTGGCACGTCTCAATTGAACTTAGCATGGAAGACCAATATCAAAGATGCACGCTGTAAACCCGCCCCACCTCAGTAATTGCTGAGGAAAAAGCCTTGGGAACTAGGTTGTTGCATTTCATATTGATTTTATTGGAGGAGTGTACAGACCACGGAAGGACATACGGTAAATCATGCGACAACAAAAATTTGTAAGCTCCGTGGACTACCAAATTTTATAAGTAATGGCGCCCCACTATTCGCCTTCGGCACGCAGAAGCTCCGCTTGCGGCGCGGTGAGCAATGATTTGTTCAATGCTCTCGCCGCAAGGTCGTTATTGTTAAGCACCCGTTCATGAACTTATACGATAATTATTTAACAATAGTTTCCATGTTGGCCGTGCGTCTGTTCAGTAATAAATCATAGATGACGTCAACATGTGGTAAAAAAAGTGGCACAGGAGGCGATAGATCGCTGATTTTCTTACCACATTTTGACGTTTTCTGTGATCTATTCTGTGATCTACGCACGGCTTCATGGAATCAATTTGTTTTCTTTAACAAGTAATAGTTCTCACTAAATCTGCGGCCCCCGCTTCTTTTTTATTCCATCAAGGGTATAAAATTCTTATAAAAATTCCACCGTATAAGAAAACTATATATATTGTATGAACTGAGATTTTTAGATTTTTTGTAAACTGTATCACTCGTACTGTTCAAATAACCCAGGCATCTTATCATGAATATGATCCAAAGCATCAACTAAGTTAACTAAACCAACACATTCTGTTTAACTCATTCTATCACGTGATATTCTTCACATAATACACTCCCGAAGTGCATTCTGGAAAAAATATCAAACCACTCTGTTGCTCTTATTTGATTTATATAATAATAATAGTTATTCACGCATTTTGATAATTGGTTCTTGCCTATATTCTATTAGTTGACAGACGCACAGTTGACGTCATCATTATAAAATGTTTCTTCCTCTGTGTTTTAAAATGACGGAAAGTTTTGAGAATCTAGGTAATATTTTTGCTGACTGGGCAGAGGAAAAGGTAGAAATAAGTCTTGCCGAGGCATTGGACAGATTCGAGAAGGAGGAAGAAGAAAGATAAAGCCGTTACTTTTAGAAAATGATTAAAAAAAGATACTCAAGCACTCTTAGTCGGCAGTCGAACGAACCAAGCACAAAATTGGTGTTAGTAAGCCGAAAACCATTGCTTTATCTCGAATTTAACAAATCCAATAAACAAAATGCTTCTTCTGAGATTACTGTATTTAAAAAAAATCAACTTTTCCTAGTCTTACTGAATAAGCGTTGACTCACTTCTCATGTCAAGAATGAAACGTAAAAACATCACTTCTTAAAATTAGTTTAAAAAAAAAAAACACATGCGAATGTTCCAGTTCGTTTCAGGGCACAGCAGAGAGCAAAGTATAGCTAACCACAGCTCACAGCCAACTTTACTGCAGCTAAAATGTGTCTCCAACACTATATCAAACGGATTCGAGAATCGCCAACCACATAAGACAAAAATTTCTACCGTCGCTGACGCATGACGCTCCTTTCATTCAAAACTCGAATCAAATGGCCTCTCAGTTGATCACAAGCACAGGTTTTCCGAGGGTATTTTTTCAATTACTGTAATATTCAAGGCAACGTCCAAGCTTTTCGGTTTACAGGGCTGCTTTGATGACAAAAAATGACTTGACCTTGCCAGCATTTTCTATAAGATTTTTAGATTTCGCAATTCAATTCTGCATTCGCTGTAAGTTTTCATTCCACGAGGAGCGACGCTCGAGTGAAGTTTGAGAGTGGCGTGATTTGCCTGGACCCATAGGCGTACGGGCACCCTCGGACTTGGGGGGGCGGTGACCTTATTGCCCGAAAAATTACAAAATGCCCGAAAGTGTCAGTTGTATATACGTACTCAAATCGCAGTAAAAACAAAAACGTTCTCAATTCTTACGTCTAATGAAACTGTTATCATTACGGAAACACAGCCGAATTCCGATTTTTTGGAACATCCAAGGGAACTGATAAAAATTGCTTTTAAAAATCGGACAGTTCGTGAGGAGAGGGAAACGACTATTGGTTTGAGTTATCGGGAGGATCGAAAAAATGAGGGTTAGAGAAATCAGGATTCCACTGTAGTTATTTTGAAACATTGCATACTCCTAGCCTATGACTTCATTCGACAGCCTGGTAAAATCAGAAACTTATAAAAGAAACAGTTAATTGTTCCTCTTGCGAGAAGTTCAGGAAAATTTTAAACCGGCACTTTGCGGAGCTATTCAAAAGGGCTCTTTTCAGAGCCACCACAAAGACATACGTCTTGGCAGGAGCCCATCTTGGCCGTCCTTTGCTTTCATCGTTTTGTCACTAATGGAAATAACATCATGGATTCCCACGGTACACATTTAATTGGCATATGGCTTTTCCAAAACAGAATACCTGCAATTGTGGATCCTTAGATCATTTGACCTTAACTCCGATTTGACAAGACAAACGCTAGTGAAAGTAACCTACAAGCCAGGCCTTGAGTACCTTTTAGAATACTTTCTCCCGAGTACTTTTGCCCGAATCATAGCGTTTTGCCCGAAAAATCTCAAAATTTTCTGCGACTGGGGGGGCTGCAGCCCCCCCCCCGCCCCCCCCGGCTCGTACGCCTATGCCTGGACCAATCACAATTCTTTGCTACGCATAATAACCAATGACACTGCTTCATTTTTTAAAGATAATAGATTACGTCAAATGGCTTTTTTGGTGTTTGCCACAGTGGGCGTGGGTAAAGGCCGGGTTTCGTCTTATGTTGAAAGATTTTGAAATTACGAGAGCTTTATCTATACCAGTTTGCTTCGTTATTATATAAAACAAGTAGATTCCATGTTGCCGTGCGTCTGTTCAGTAATAGATCACAGAAGACGTCAGAATGTGGTAAGAACATCAGTGACATACTCTGCTATCGCCTCATGTGCCACTTTTGTTTGTTCTTACCACATTTTGACGTCATCTGTGATCTATTACTGAACAGACGCAAGGCAACATGGAATCTATTCGTTCAACTGAAACAAACCATTTGTCTTGACGAGGACTCCATGAGCAAACGCATCTCAAAATCAAAACAGATGTCGAGATTTTTTCCGAGATGTAAACAGAAATATCGCGTTACAGTTGCCATATATGCAAATCAGAGTCAAGCGTGACTTCGGGCGCGACGCCAAACGAGTTTGCCAAGCAGAAAGGTCTCTGATGAGTCCCTTGGCCGGGACGAAATGAGCTTCGTGAGACTAGCCACGGAATTATCACAAGTAACTGTCACTGTTAACTTTCACTCGTGAATTTGTGCTGTCGGGAATCCTTTTGCAAAATAAGGCGAGATTGCTGTCATCATTTTGTTAGCGAACGGGGCCGGGTTGTTCAAAGCCCAATTAAGCTAACCCAGGGTTAGCGAGAATTTTGATTTCAGTTTTGTAATTTTTTGGTGAAGTGTTCTGTTTATATTGTTTGCCCTTCTGTTTTGAGCTGTAGTAATCTCAAACTACACCAAACATTAGAAGTGAAGAACATTTTTAAACACGAAAACGCAATGCTTCAGTTAACATTTAACCCTGGGTTAACGTTAACCGGCTTTCGAACAACCCGGCCCGGGACTTTAAGCGCGATGCACAACGAGTTTGCCAAGCAGAAAGGTCTCTAATGAGTCCCCTTGGCCGGGACGAAACGAGCTTCGTAAGACTAGCCACGAAATTATCACAAGTAACTGTCAACTTTACACTTTATTGTTAACTTTCACTCGTGAATTTATGTTGTCGGAAATCCTTATGCGATATAAGATGAGACTGCTGTCATCATTTTGTTAGGGAACGGGACTTTAGGCGCGATGCCCAACGAGTTTGCTAAGCAGAAAGGTCTGTGATGAGTCACTTGCCGGGACGAAATGAGCTTCGTAAGACTAGCCACGAAATTATCACAAGTAACTGTCAACTTTACACTTTTGTTAGCTTTTTGTTCTCAACGAAAACATTTTCATTTACATTTGGATCCCTGCCAGTCAACACTGAGCGATCCAAATAAACGTGTCGACCCCGTTGCTAATTTATGTTCGACAAATCAACTTCTGTACCAAACAGTTCAATCTTGGACTGCAGGATAACCTTTGAATTCAAGATAATATCTTTAAGAAATCACTGTGATGGCAGATACTCCCCCTAAAATGTATTTTGGCAAATATCTTCCTTCTCCTCCTCGTGCAGCAAACTGTATCTTCCTCCTTCCGTGTTCGTGGTTGCAAGAATTACTCATGTAGCATTGCCTTGCGAGCTGACTGAAAAATTAACCGGGACCATCGAGCACGCCTAGTTTCTTCAAATCGGGATTGATTCGTATGCTACACCAATATTTCAAACATTCTTTATACGTATACGCGCGAAGACTATAATGCCTCCTCGGGTTTTGGCCTCTGGGCTGCGAACCCCAAACTCAGTACTACACGTAAAACTTTTCTATTTCAAAATCTTTCAACGTAACTCGTAACCCGGAAGCCGGTCTTTGCCTACTTTGGCAAACACGAAAAAAAAAAACATTTGACGCAATCTATTGTCTGTACAAAATAAATCAAACATTGGCTGCTATGCATAGCAAAGAATTGCGATTCCAAGAAAATCACGCCACTGCCAAACTTGACTCGAGGGTCACTTCTTGTGGAACGAAATATTTCAGCGAAAGCAGAATTGAATTGCAAAATCTACAAATCAGAGCAGCTTTGTGAGCCGAAAGGCTAGGACTTTGCCTTGAATTTTGAAGGAGTTGAAAAATATACGCTCGCAAAACTTGCGGTTGCGATCAACACTGGAGGCCATTCGATTCGAGTTTTGACTGAATGGAGCGTTAATGGCGGTGGAAATTTGTGTCGTCAGTTTGATACAGTGTTTCACACAATTTGACACGAGCTGTAGTGAGCTATACTTTGCTCGCTGCTTTGCCCTGAAACGGACTTGTTGATTAATTATTACAGACCGAACGTTGACTCACGCTATCCATTGTCTGAGTAAAAAACTGACATATCACCTAAATTTTGGTTTATTTCCCATGTTTTTGTTTTTGTTCAAAGACTGCAAACAATAAGAAACAAGGCTGTTCAGGAGACGTACATTTTCTACGATTATCATATGCACGCCTTGCGTGCCTATGTTTAAGATAGGTGTTTATGTTTAAAATAGTTTGATCGTCTCAAAACAGAGCTCTCCGCAGAAAACACTGATATTCGTACATGGCACTCAACAGATCAACAATCTTAGGTTACAATGGATCGCACTGGATCAGATAGATTCTCTTTAAACTTTGTTTTGGATTTTCGAAGTGATTTCAGCTTAACAACTCTGTCACTAGCTAAACGGAATCCTTTGAAATAATAACTGGTGAATGATCAACAATTTATAATCATATGCAAAGCAAAAGATTACTAAAGGTTAAACACCACAGTTAAATTTTGATTGGCTCAAATCAGACTGTTATGACGTTAATTAATTCGGTTTTCTCGGAAAACTAAGATAACATCTTTGATGCCCGTGTGACGAGCGACGAGCCACGAGCGATGGAGTCCCTCCTGAAAGACCTCAAAAAACATCTTGAATGCTCGATTTGTCTCGATACCTACAACGAACCCAAAACTATTTCATGTCTACACACATTTTGCCGTCAGTGTTTGGAGAATCATGCAAGGACCAGCCACAGACAACGAAGGTTCCGCTGTCCAGAGTGTCAAGCGGAAATCGATCTGCCCGAAGGTAAACAATTTCAAACGTTTACCGAATAGTTTTTTCCACAACAGTTTGTTGAGTCTCCTTGCCGTTCGACGAACTGGCGACGGAAGTAATATTACCTGTTCCCAATGTAAGAAAGAGAACTCCCAGATGTACTATTGCTTCGACTGCGGACGGTTTATGTGCCCAGACTGTTACAACGCACATGAAATGCTAACTGAGTCGTTCAGAGGACACAAAGTCACGCCAGTCAAGGAGTTTAAACCAAAAGATTACGAAGCCTTGTTGAAGCGACAGCATTTTGTTCACAAGCATTCCATGAGACAGAAATCACGAGATTTTTCTGTTTTTCGTGCCAAGCTGGTGTTTGCCAAATTTGCATAGTCACGGATCACCGAAATCACGAGATTGTTTTACTCGACAAAGCAGCTCATGACGAGAAACCCAACATTTGTCTGGCGCTGAAATCATCAACGAAAGGGTGAGCGAAGCTTAGTGAAGTAATTCGACAATTTGAAGAAACGGCTTTTAACGATGGAAAACAATATCAAAAGCGCCAAATGCATGGTCACTCAAACTGCCTAGGCAATGATCGAGAGATTCGGCAGCAAGAACGTGAGCGATTTTATCACTTGAGACAACACACGCGACGAGATCCGAGAGAATTAACTCCGCCATCGAGCAAGCTCAGTTTTCTGCTCAGACAAATGAAGCAAGCGGTAGAGTTTGCTAAAAATCTGACAGAAGAAGCTCAAGCTCGATATCATGATGAACAGGAAACTTTGAAGCAGAGATTTGAAGTGTTGCGTGAAATTGAACTTCCAAACACAACGAGACCTCATTCGTCAATTAACGCTGCTTCTGCAAAAGAGTTGAAATTCGGTTTTATTGAGACAATTCCAAAGGCCGACGCAAATCGATCAACGCTGAAAGACTGAAGCAAACTCTTCAGGCTGGTGTAGAAGCAGAGTTTACGTTATGCCTCAAACACCTCTGAAGGGGAGATGAGTAACCGGCTGATCTGCAAGATCAGGTTGAAGTCCTGATAGAACCCGCTGAAGATGTTACAAACGCAGTTGTTAGCAAGAAAGGGGACGGCGATCTTCAAGTGAAATTTATTCCAATAATACCCGGGAGGTGCAGCATTGAAGTGAAGATCAATGGCGATAAACTCCCAACCTGTCCTGTCACTGTGCAGGTGAAAGAACGTGGACTTGTGTCTTGGCGAGTTGGACTTAAAATTCTCTCAGAGAAGTACCCAAGGGTTGAAGGAATAGCTGTTAATGCGGAAGGCAAGATAGTCTTAACAGATGCGATGGCCAACTTTGTTTATGAGTTCGACAGAGATGGAAACTGTTTAAGGAAGCTTGGTGGCAAAGGAGGAAATCCTGCAGAATTTAAGTACCCAGCTGGCGTTTCCTATGTAAACAACAATGAGATTCTCATTGCAGACCAATGTAATCATAGAATACAACACATAAATATGCTGACCGGGACTGTTTTAAAAAGCTTTGGAAAATGTGGAACAGGAAAAGGAGAGTTTAAGAATCCACTTGATGTTTGTTTAGATGATGAAGGACGCATTGTTGTAACCGAGTTCGGCAATCATAGGATACAAGTGCTGTCGCAGGAAGGAGAAACTATTTCGATTTTTGGAGACAGTGGCTTAGAGAAACTCAAGGATCCAACTAGCTGCATTCCTTTCAAAGACAAGTTTTTGGTAGCTGATTTTGGTAATAATTGTATAAAGGTTTTTGATCAGTCAGGAACTTTCTTATACAAGTTTGGCGAGAAAGGCAATCAGGATGGACAATTTGATTTACCGTATGGTATGCTTCTTGACAACTCCAAAAATCTTCTTT
>JAHPZR010054101.1:12500-14663 GCA_019787425.1 Platygyra sinensis | reverse complement strand
ACAAAATTATAACAAAAAAATCGAGAAAACGCGACCGTCACGCTTCTATGGACACGCTACTCTGAACTGGCTTCCAAACTGCTCACATGTTTTATTTCAACCAATCAATTACAACCTAGTGACAGCTAAACCAAGCGTGAATTTTCAGGTAAACTTCAGAAACTTTATAAACTGAACAAGTTTTTATATCAAGAGCATGAAAAATCAGTTAAGCGATGGCAAGTTTGTAATTGTTCCGTAATGAGTTACCTCGAACAGACAGTTAATGCTGATCCGAACTTTTGGGTGAACTGCCTGTCCTTGAATGACGCTAAACGTGACTTGACAGTTGTGGAAATTGTTTACCGTAAAAGCATGATGGCTACTTACTTGCTGGATCTGTTCCGTACTAGTTGGAAGAAAATTCCACACTGAAAATCCTAGGAAACTGTTTGATGTTGTTGTCTGTGGAGTTCTGCTGATGTGTGATGCGTGATAGCTGTCGATGCTCCCTTTCATTTCCTTCATTGTAGTCGTTCGGCGACTTTTCATTTGCGTGGCCGATCACCTGAATAATAGACTGCCTCTAAACGTTTGCTGCCCTCAGTTGCTTTCCACTACATTGTCTGAGACTAACTCCTGGACTGGAATCGCCGAGAGTTTTTGCTGTCCATAGTATTTCTTCTTCTTTGCTTGTCAGTGCACTTGCCGCATTCGGCCTCTTCCCTTTTCCTTGCTGGCGAAGATGTCTTACTTTTCGCTCGAGCACGAACTTGGACTGATAAAACTCCCGGTCCCGTGTAATTGAGTACATGTAGTCACGTTCTTTTAAACACCGGTAAAAGGCTGCCAGCATGGACTTCAAACTCTCCGGTTCGTACTCTAATCCATCTTTGGTAAGTACTTCAGCATTTGTAACTTTTCATCGAGATCTTCGTGCTCATAAGCTTACTCCTCCAGTTTAGGATTGAATTTTCTTTCATTTCCCCAGTTTTCCCAGACATTCAACTACGTTTGTGTTAATTTAGAAGAGCTTTTGTTTTTTGCCTTTAGTTTTAGCTTGTCAACAACTATTTCGTCGGACGAAGTATACCGGCTTTCAGCCATTTTGTTTTTTGCTTCAGTTAAATTTCGCGCTTCCCCTATAGTTTCCATAGCAACTTCCGTATTGCACTCTATAACCTCTATTTGCACTCTATAATCTATTTATGCACTCGTTATTGACCAATCAAATACTTGAAATTTTGTTGAGTATATTATAAGAACTTTTAACCCCAAAAAATCATTTGTCCAGTGCTTCTGCAACGCAGATGGACATTACTTAACATAACCTTCCAGTTTACATGTTCAGTTTACATGTTGTTGTTATTGTTGTTCATTTTATACAATTGGACGGTTAGAATTTGGGAATACTACCACCACTTCTAATGGCAAATTACTTATATAGGATTCTGTTAGAATAGTTTTAATGTTATCTTTGTTATGATTTTATTGGTTTTTACACATGTTGATGCTGAAATGTTTGCCTTGAATTAAAGTTGATTCAGTTGTGTTGAACTTCGACTTATTATGTTCGTTTACATTTTATGCGTTTCTTTTATTCAAATCACCTCTAAAAACCAATTTAGATTCGTTTTCATTTAGCCAGTGCCAACTATCACACTTCCCAGGTATTTTGTTCGTTCATGATACTTTCTTGCCTAAACCTAAAATTAGTTCAAGATTAAATTAATTGTTGAAAAGTAACCTGTGTTTTGCTTGTAATATATACGTACTTTATTGTTACCTCCCCAATGGGGCTTTTCAGGAACAATTACTTAAATTACTAAAGTTACTAATAACTATACAATTAAAATTAATTAAATTAAAAAAAAACATTCAATGAGTTCTTGAAGCAGTTACTCAAAGCAGGGTGAACCCTAGCCCAGGGTTAATGGTTTTGTTCAGAGTCAAGTTAACCCACTATTGAGCAATAGGCTATTTAACAGTTGTGTACTTAGTTACCTGGCCAAGAGTGCAAGCGAGGCTGGAGGTGACCTTGCTTTGAAACAGACCTCTCTGCTTTTCTCATGTAAAAGCAAATTAAGAACAAAGTAAGAACAACTTGATTTGCACAATAAAAGCTGCAAGGTCTGTGTCAAGACAAGGTCAACTCCAGCCTCGCTGCGATTCAGAAGCCAGGTC
>JAHPZR010054101.1:0-7500 GCA_019787425.1 Platygyra sinensis | reverse complement strand
CGTAGGCTTGAAACAATATTTCGAATGCTTGTTAATTGGCCTTCAAGAGGTATGAAGTCTGTCATAGCAACACAGAAAGAGCTATTCCTAGTTGTAGCTTCCTTGATTACAGACCACACTCCATTTCGTCCATATGAGTCATCGAGTCCAACAGCCGCTACATATGTCCAGTTGAAGTGTTCGAGAATGTCGGCCATGGCTTTTGCCAGAAAGGTATCTGTAGGCGCTGTTCGATAGAAATGATTATAAGTGTTAGAGCTAAGTTCAGGAGTTGTTGTTGTTCCGCTTATGGCTGGAACATCAAGCATTAGAAGAAATCCATTGAGAGCTAGAGCTGTGCGAGACTCGAATGGTCCGATTAACGCCATTATAGGAGTTTTCATTTCCATTTTCGAACATGTTATGTTATAACAAGTTTTATCCTTTATTAGCCCAAAGGTAATTTCCATTGCTTTTGTGACATTTTCGCAATAGTCTCGTAAATCGTAGCCAAGAGTTATATTTGGAAGTAGGCTTGAATTTTTGTTTATGGTTTCAATGGCGAAGATCATAGCCATCGCCCGACCCAATCCTTTAGTATCAAGCTCACCACACTGCCCTTTTGACTTCTCCGTGGGAAATTGATGAACATTGAAAAGTCCCCCTAGAATTACATCACCGTCCTTAAATACTGCTTGAACTGCAGTGAAGAAGCAAAGCCCTATTATAGCCATTCTGCGAAAGAAAATGATCTTACGATCCATCTCCAGGCCTATACTTTTAGGTATTTGAAAGTACCCCACAACGCTTGAAGAGGACTCTAACTTCTTGAGGTGTAGTAGATTGCTGGGCTGTTTACTTTATGACAAGAATCTGAAGAAGGCAAAAATACACATTATCAGCTATGGGAAAGCGTTTTTAGAGCTTGACGTCCGCGAATATCGGTGCGATGAACTACCAACTGAGCTATGAAGCCGCACATTGGTAACGAGGTCAATTAATTGAATTCACCTCTCACTTTCCTACGTATACTCTTATAATGGAAGATAAAGGTGAATAATTCAATTGACAGTTCAATAGTTTCCAATAAGTCAAAATGCGTTATCAAAATAATAATTAAACAAGAAGCCCAAAGGAAGTTATGTGGATCCATAGCTCAGTTTTTAAGCATCGCACCGGTGTTCGCGGAGATCACGGGTTCGAATCCTGTTGAAGCTCTGATCTTTTAAGGATTCTTCTTTCCAATTGCTTAATTTGGAAAACGTACTGCGATGATCAGTCTCAGGGACTTTTTTACTCTTATCCTGAGAGTTAAAGGTGAATAATTCAATTGTCAGTTCAATAGTCTCCAACGAGTCAAAATGTGTTATAAAAATAACAATTAAACAAGAAGCCTAAGGTCTTTCACCCGGGATGCTTTGGTCGATTTACCGGTAGCTTCGCTGCTCCGACAAGCTCTAAATTTCATTGGCGAGGATAGAGTCGCAGCCCTTTTGTTTTAGGGCTAGGGTTCATTGTTTCTGTTGTTTGTTTTTTTGTTAAACCTCAAGGGTGGTCTCCAATCAGGCGAGACCTTGTAAGAGCTGCGAGGTGACCCCGATTTACGAATGCATCAATTTTGAATGTATATCAAAGTATTTCCCCCCTTCGACAAAGTCGCAATGGATCACAATAAATGAGGGTATCTGTCGTATTTGCGATCTAAATCAGTGTCACTCAACGGACGTACGTGTTCCGGCGATGAAGGAAAAGAAAATTTATGGCAGCTTCTTCTTCGGTAAATTTGCTGGGCTTCGCAATAGCTCGCGATAAAGAAAAAAAAAGATATCTGTTGGGTTGTGATGAATTCTCGTTTGCTTGTGAATGAGATTGGCTAGCTCTAGCCTGAGAACAGGCTCCTGGCGAGGAGGGGGGAAAAAATTCTGCGAGCGCGAAACAGAAGAATGAGCGCAGCAATCGGGGTGAGATAGGGCTTCGTTCGGGCTCACCGATAGACTGTTTGCAGGTTAGGCCAGCTTTAATCCTCCCTAGCTGACGTTTGTCGGCGATTAAGGAAAGCTATGCTCGAGGTGGGTCTCGCTATATGAAAAATATCTGAGGGAATTCTCACTCAGCAGAAGTTTGCCAGAAAAATAACTGTGAGATTTGCGAGCTTAAGATGCCTCAAAACAGTTTCCACCACTCACATTTTGATGGGTCGTTATAGTCACTCTTTATTACTGATGCTACAATGATGGCATCAAACATTGTCCAACCATTGATGAACACGTTGTTATTACGTTTGTAACACAATAGGCTACCATAGCAACAGTATGACTTACTGAAAACACCCTTGTATTACAGCTTTAGGGTCTTTTAATTCAAACAAAACGGCACGGTGAAACGTTATTTTTAATATATATTATCAACATTTGATAAGCACAATAAGGCGCAATTTTTGGCAAATGTTAAACAAATTTTGTGGGTGGAGTTCAGAGCCACTTGTTCTGTTGATTTGAAGAGACCTGAAGCGAACTCTTACTGATAACTTGGAAAGTGATAACTCGCTACTGATCGCTTCAACTGAGTGGCAAAAGTGAACAGACAACGAAGTAAGATAAGGAATTTTTATTAAGAACTATTTAATATCTCTACCCTTTTGTATTTCTAAGTTTTATCATTTTGCCGTTGCAGCTATTACCCAAGGTGATTATCTCTCACGCCACAATTTGAGCTTGGACCATCTTTGCAGCACTGAATTAAAGTGAAACCCTGTGTGCGCTGTTGTGCTTGGTATATAAAAAGGCAATGAAGTTTTCAACTATGTAAATTCAAACACTTTCCATGCTCTGAAATATTACTCCTTCAGTTATGAAAAGTTGCTTTTCATGTTTAAATAGAAGACCCAAAGTTACTTCTGAAAGACAGCTTCCTAATCTAAGCTAATCTTGTACTGTCCAGCTGTAGTATGATATCCCAGCATTATTACTTCTTTACAGCAATAACTTAATACCAATGTTGAAGTTGATAATCATGATCAATTCAATTTACAATGTATATGAAATCTTCATTTCGCTTAATATTTCAACTCTTTGAAGCTGAGTTAAAACTTGATTTTCCAAAAAAAAATTAATCGCAAGACCAGCTAAATAGGTTTTAAACTTTAATTTCACAAAAGATAACACATTTGAAAAAGGAAAAAAAAAATCCTAAAAACTACTGAAGTAACAAAACAGAAAAAAAAAAAGATTTCACCGAAAGGACCAGCGTTATCATACCACACAGAAAAGATTGAGACTGAGCCTTGTTTTCCAAGATGGCGACCGGTGGTAGATTTTCCCATGACACTTCAGTGTCAGTGCTAAGGTAGTACCGAACGACATTTTTGTGCAGCGTATGTCCGGCACCGCTTCAGGCAGACTCAAACTGTTTGAACCCTTAGATACTCGGGACTTCGTTTCCTTCGGCGACGATAATGATCCTGCAATCGAAAATATTAAAAAAAAAGCCTGCTAGAATTATTATCAGGCTCCAGAGGGCTCTTGCGATATTTTGGCGTCTGACGGGGAACCTTCCTGCACCAAGCTCGATCAAATAAAGCAAATAAAGGTTAAAATGTCTGCTGATGTCTCTCCAAAATTAGGACAGAAAGTGTTTGAGGATTGTTCAGCACCAGCTAAGGTGATTATGTCCGTATCAACTCCATTGAAAACGTCTGGAAATCTGCCTGCCTTGCATTCCATGGTTTTCCCAAGTTAGTGTCAGTTGCAGACTTTCTGAAATCTGGTTAACCTGTCAAGCCTACCAGCAGCAAATATCACGGTGTTAGATCTGGAGAAGTTTGATGTCGCAGAAAGTAAGTGGGTTAAAACTGGTTCACTTACACTAGAAATTTGTTACTGTTTTAGTAAAGTAGCTGGACTGTATTTTAGCTTGTTAAGCTGGACGGTTATACGATTAACCGTCACCCTTCCAATTCCACCTTCCCAGCAAAGTAGCCACATTTGCCACTCTTTATGTAGATGTCTTCTCTGGTTACTTCAGTGAAAATCTTTTTTTAACATAATGAAATTGTTGTCAGTTCACAATTTCAGTCATTGCTGATTACATTGATTACACTAATTTAAACGAATTAAACTCGAGGACGTTTTTCATGTACATGTTGTGTCCAGTCTTCAGACTCATTAGTTACTTAAGGTGGCCGAACACAGTTTTCAAGTGCCTATGCATAATTCACCATAACTTTTAAACTATTTAAGCTTTGGCGACCAATTTTTGCAAGAGTCAAGGTTAACCACAGGAATATTTTATTATCGCATTTTGACTAGGGTGTGTGCTGTTGCCATGGCAATGGGGCTGGTCAAAAACAAGGCTTAAATAATAGTTTTTGTCTATTTAAAAAAATCCAGTCGTTAGATTGTTTTCATATTTTGCACATTAAAAATTGACATTAAATCCCTTCTATCAACATGGTTCTAATAAAATTTTGACATAGGTGATTTTCGTAATTCGACGTCAATCGTTTTCTGTATTATTAAAAATTCCCTACGTCAAAATTCAGATTTTTTTGATAGATCATTCACGTGATCTCTGATCCATTTTTCTGCCAAATTTCTTGAAATTCTAACGACTTGATCGTTAGAAATTGGCACGTTTCTGCTAAAGCAATCGGTCTCAATTTTTCAAGCAACTGCGCATGCGTTGCATTTAACTAGGTTCGGTAACAAACAAAAGCTGAAAATTGCTGGGTTCTTTGCATCATTACCTTTTCTAACATATCTTGTTAATAAAAGACTAAAGCCATCAATACACTGCGTTCAATTATAGAGAAAAATAACAGAGATAGTGCGGGTGTCGAGTAAATAAAATGATCGCTCTATTGACGGCATGTTTGTTCTTTGAAATCCTGAATTGCTGAATTGCATCAGCGAGAGCGCGCGCGAAAACTGTGTTCGGCCACCTTAAAATATTCTGAAGAAACAACCAATTTAGTTTTTGCTGCTTTAACGATCAATGGCTATGCTGTTGGTAGTGGACCACCTCCTGGATGGTTCAATTTCAATGCAGTTGAGTTGTGATTGATTTCATTTCAACAGAAGCTCTAAAAATGAACATTCTATGAAAACAAATTTCTCTCTGTATGGTCATAGCAAGCAATGTTATTGAGTTTCAAACCCGAAAGGCAATAAACTGCTTCTTTTTTTTTCTTTTTATTTTTTTGAGCGATGAAAACCCGTTCTGGTGAGTGCTTCTGGTTGTTATGGTTTTTTTGTAAAGGGGCCCCTCAGTTTCACTTTCCAATCCAGAAAGAGGAATATATAGATTTAGCAAAGCCTAAAAGCGGAGCTTCACTTGTTATTAAATAAAATAATCCAACATGTGAGGCAAATCAGTGAACAATCAGATGTAGTTTCTGTCCGAAATTGCAGGGCAGCCGCGTTTGGTTAGATTTTAATACAAATGAGAAAAGTTACCATTCAGTCAAAAGCTGCAAAAGGGCTATTGGGCTGAATTTTATGCACTAACTCAATCAACGTGTGGGAAGATATTATAGACTTAGGGTTTTTCTCTATTTTAAAACACTTTGATTCGTAATATTTCAAAAACGAGTGCGAGTGTTTCATCAGGTTTTCAAACGCGAGAAACATATGCGGCCTCGTGGTTTTATTGTTTTCGAGCGTTTGGAAATCTGATGAAACCCGAAGCACGAGTTTTTGAAATTACTTCTCCAACAAAGAAAATTAGTTTAAATTATCATTTGAATAAGATTTCCCAGTTCAACTATTACATTTGAGACGTGAAATGTGCATGATCCTCAAAACAATGTGCATGATGTGCATGATCTTATCACCTAATTGCTGCGCTGTGATAATTTTGAATATTCATCAACTGATGTCACGTTGTTACCTAGCTGTTTGTCAGTTCCGAGCGAACACGTTGCTTCACAGAGCAAATGGCAAAGTGCAGATTTAGACCTCCTAAAACTAGCGAAGAAGAGGAAAAGTGTGTGGCCAGCGCAATTCCGAGGTAATGTGTGCATTTGGTGTGATAAAATTTCTAATGTCAGTGCCAATTTAGGTCGGAAGTGTACTGCAAGGTTGAAAGTGGACCAAAACACGAGGTCGCCACCATCGAGCGAGAATTTAAATTTAGAAAAAGAATGGGCCTTTCTGTTTTGGGTAGTTTAACAACTGTACCATTACATTCAACGTTAGCAGTAAAAAATTTAGGTTTAAAGTTTGTTTCGTAAAATGTGTGATTAAATAAAGTTGTTAATCGCGCCACGTGTTTTTGTTGCTTTATGAATATGCAGATTAAGAAATCGTTTCAAACACGGGTTTCTTTCAAGGCCGTGTTTTCAACTCGTTTTTCATTGGGTTTCTAAACTCATCCACCTGACCAGAATAAGATGCTCTGGTTGGGTAAGAGCTACATGAATAATTAATGAGTTTGAGAATATTCTTTCTAGATTTGAAAGCAGTTAAAGACATTCCCCCCTCACTCTTGGCTCGAAAAGGCATTACCCCTGACACGTTGGTCACCTCCCTCAACTCATCCATGTGTAATGAGATTCCCATGTTGGGCCTCCATAATGTCTAGGAAAAGATAATATCTGGTTTGTACCCCAGCTGGATTTCCAACGTATCTTGCACTCAGATTCTGTGAGAATTCCTGTACCTAACTAAAGTGTCACGCTCGCGCTGGACAACTGGTATAAACACACAAGCAAGCAGTTGTCTATGGAGTACACTGTGTGGGTCATACTCATACTCTTCCCGTTAAGAGCATTGTCAATTCTTCTTTAAAGAACTTTTCTAGCTGTTCATCTAGTTAACACCACCATCTCTCGATCTTATTGCTTGTTGACGGGTCATAAGTTATCGCATCAGTGGGATCACTCATGATTTCGTGCTTGTTTAACAGATACGCGAATTGCAGTTAGTTTACCTGTTTCCGTTCCAGTATAAACCCTGAGGTTTCTCGAAAGCATTTCTGTTTCGAATAGGTACTAAAGGTACATCTTGCCTACAAGTAATGGCGTTCCAGTGGCACACAAACAAGAAAAGGAAAACGAGAGAAAACGTGCCAATATGGTCGCATTTACATGTACCAAAGGAAAAGTGGGATTTTTATGACCACACAGTTTATCATGCCCATCTAAGAAGGCTACCAAGAAAGTCCATTCAGATGTAAACTGAACTTTGGGATTTTTATTTCGTCTTTGAAGGCTTCTTGCCTCGAGTCCTTTAGGATGCAATCCAGCGATCGTGTTGAAACAAGTTGGCGAGGTACCTGAACATTAAACTCTGTCCTAAGCTTCTGAATCATTGCTCTGTAACCTAGTAACAGTCCCGGTTCCTCTAATTCTTTCTGCAACGCATCTGACACTACTGCAAGTAGAGTGCCGTAATATTTGTAATGAATACCAAAGTCACGGTGACGGAGACGTCTGTCGACGGTGTCAAGACTTTCATTATACTGGGGAAAATCTCGCTGCATAAAATCAAGAACCTTTGATCCTTTTCGATTACTTTTGGCTAA
>JAHPZR010054100.1:7500-10000 GCA_019787425.1 Platygyra sinensis | reverse complement strand
TTCTCCCAACTGTGTCAATTAACATTGCATTACAATGAAAATAACAGGCCTGGTGAGATTATCTCTCCTGAACACCCAATTCTGAAATTAAGGGTAGCTTTGCTTATTAAAAAACTCTAGGAAAATTTCCTGCTAAAATATTATTACTTTAAAAGTAATTATTCGACACTCTCTGTTTGTTCGGTTCATTATCAGTTCCACAAGCCGCTGTCAATTCACATAACGTGGCTGTCTTGAAAGCAGACACAAAAACAATGAAGTGTGCTTCCTGACGGAAAAAGACGTGCAGCTTTTAAACAATAACGATAACTCACCTTCATTTTCCAGATCGAAACCGTGATACTGCCGCTTATTTCTTGTTTGGGGCGGATACGAGTGCATCTGCTACAAAAACGAACAACTACGCATGTAGTACGTAACAGCTAATCGACGTTGCACTCAACCACATTATGCAAAATTCTGACAACAAACGCCACTTATGACATTGCAGGCATTAGTTACCTTGTTTGTTAGACGCTTTTCTGTCCTTTCTTGTCGTTCTCCATCATTCGCACCCTGATCACTCTCTTGCGTCCCCTGAGCTTTGAACCTGGACTCCAGTTTGTAAACACGCGCTGCAAGATCGTCTGCGATCGCTTCCAGTGTTTGAATTTTATCCGCCTGCATCATCGTGAAACGATACAGAGTCGCTATAAAACCTGTGACGAGTATGACGTAAATTGCTGCCAGGAGAACCACAAATGAGATGAAGGTGCTGCGAGCACGCGAGTGAAGGCGTTTCTCCATGTCAGGCGGATGTGTTTGACGCGAAGTCGCGAAAAGCGGGATTTGTTTTGATCCAAGCGCGCCAATTCTCAGAACTGTTTGATTTATTATTGTCTCACGCTTCAGTTAATATGTATATTTTGTGAGTTTCTCGGAAAAACGGCCACACCAGCCGAGGGCTTTCACGTGTTGGAGTTCTGACCCGCACGGGAGCCGATGAAGTACCGCTTAAACAATGACTGCAACAAGAACAATCTGTAAATTGTTCTTCGCATGCTTGGTGTGTTTTTTTCCCGAGGCAGAGACGAACTGTATAGTTCTAACATCTTCATGCAGTTTTTTTGCTTTTGTTTTATTATGAAGGTCTGCCTTGATGTGAATATGTTGTAGTATGGGTGTCGTTGCTTCCTCATTCCCTCGTTGATGACCTTTGCCTTATGAATACCGCACATGCTTAGGAGTACAAAAGAACCTCTTGATATGGTTCAGATGGAAATGGAGGCCTACAAAACTTTGCTATTTTACCGTAGTGCCAATCTCAGTTATCAATTTGGCTCTTTTTATGTTGTCATCATATCACCACAGGCTGAAAACTGAAAGCCCGCGAACTCAGGAAATTGCTGTCTGTTTCTCAGTTGAAACTCTCTTTTACTTCCTACCTAGAGCACTTTCTATATCTCTTTATACCCAAGAAAAATTGCGGGGCCGAAGCCCCTCGTTGCATTCATTCAAGGTAAAATGCGAATACGTACAACAAAGAAAATGGAAATCAAAGTTCTCTAACGTTCTTATTGATTGCAGGGACAGGGAACTGAAATGACTTGAACAAGTCTCAAGAACTAGCGCTCAAAAAGTCGAAGCAAAGGCACACGTGATTCAACCAGGGGATAACTGAAAAACTAAAATGACTGGTAGTGACAGGTAAAGGTACATCTTTTATTGAAATAGTCTGGATTTTTTACAATTTCGTATACAATGTTGAGGCGACGTGTATTACACGTTTTAGGAGCAGCTGACCTGTATATTTAACAAATGGTAAACGCCATAGCGTGTACTATTGAGTTATGGATGAACGCGGGAGGTTGGTAAGCACGAAAGAAGCGTAAGAGTCGCACTCGGCTATCGCCTCGTGCGACTCTAGCTTCTTGAGTGCTTAGCAGACCTCCCAAGTGCATCCATAACTCAATAGTGCACGCTATGGCGTTTAGCATTTGTTTTACAACATAACATTGAGACATTGGAACAACAGAAGTCTTTTTATTGAGCTACATCACAAAGCGCGCGCTTTGCTTTAGTTATCGAGTACGTCAGCAGCATATACCCATGGGCAAATAGTAGATGCTAAATTAACCAATCAGAGCGCGCGCTTTGCTTTAGTTATGTTATAAAACTATATACTACGTAGACTAGTGCTGTAATTTTTCTTTGTACAACATGCCAGGTAGAGGTGAGTGATACACATGAGCACATTACAAAAGAGTTTCCTCTATCACTGACGCAGAAGCATCGCGATGCACAACACGTGAGACAGTTCAACTGGTATGCATGCAACGGCTTTCCAGCCTTTTGATTGGCTGTTAAACATGACTGAGATAAATCGCAATATACAAAGCTATCGTTAAATTCTGTTATAAATTTATTACATTACTTTACTTGTAATCTACCTATTCGCAACAATTAGTTTTTGACTTGACACTGATTTAAATGCATCATTTCCTCGACTATTCGGATACCG
>JAHPZR010054100.1:0-2500 GCA_019787425.1 Platygyra sinensis | reverse complement strand
AGGTTAACGTTCGAGGCCTATAACGAGCCAGGGTCACTGTGCTGTGTTCTTGGGCAAGACACTTTGACACTCTCACAGTGCCTGTCTCTACCCAGATGTATAAATGAGTACCGGCGAATTTAATGCTGGGGATAACCCTGCGATGGACAAGCATCCCATCCAGGGGAGAGTAGAAATACTCCTAGTCACTTCATGCTACAGAGAACCGGGATAAGCTCCAGTCTGATGGGCCTCGTATGTAGACTTTACCTACCTTAACTTGTTTTGCCTTTGACAATTCACTTAACACTTCCACTTTAGCGGTCTAAACGTATTTTTAGATATGAGTGAAGGTAATGCCAGAATCAGCCACAAGATTAGACTGTTTTTTATCCCGGCATCACAAGTCATCCCCTATTTAAGTAGACGTTATTCTAATTAACTGCGTTCTTCATTTTAGTGGATTTCTTTGTCTATGATAATATTTAAAATTTGTTTCCGGACGTTGTAAAGCGTTAAATCTTCTCGTCTTAATTGTCTCACTGACTTAAGCATGATGCAGCAAAACGCCATTAAGGTATTGCCTTCCCCTCACCCCCTCTCTCCGCTAACATTTCCTCATTTTAATTTTTTCCTCATTTTAATTTTTTTTCAGGAAATAGAATCCTTTGGGAAGAAAACGTTCAAGGATCACTTTGAAGGGTGAAGGGTACAAGTAGCTTTGAAAAATAGAGAGGACAAAACACTTGGATGGTTGTCGGTATCATCAACTAGGCTACAATCACTGCAGTAAAACTGCTTGAAAGTTAAAGTTTTGCCCCGGACTTAAGGACAAGGTGTTCCGAGGACTATCAGGCTGGTCTTTTGTTTGATTTCGCGGTCATGAATGAGGGAATTGTAAAATTACGCCGTTGGAAGAAAAGCGTCATTAATCATTAATTTTAAAGGTGGCAACAAAGAAGAGAAAAGGAGGAGTAAGGAGGGATTCATGAATGTAGGACGGGGGGGAGGGGGGTGTTGTTGGTGACCTTGGGTTACACAATCAATGCTAATTATGGAAATCGACAAGACAAGGAAGCGGAACGTGCATCAAGACATAGACATGTCTGTTACTATCATGGATCAAAGACACGTCAGTTTACAGCAATAACGCAGGGCTGTCATTGAAGAGTGTTGTGTCGTTTCTGTGTCACAACAGATCTTATAGGACATTAGTAAAAGTTCTGTTTGGAGAAACAACAAGTTCAAAGATCATCAATGGAAACAATAGCTGTATGCAGATTTATCGACAAGCAGTGAAGTATAACATTTTTGTCGTATTAAATTTGCATGAGTTATCCAGCACGCCATCGCTAAAATGCAACATGTGTTTGCGTATTAAGTATTCACTAAGTACTCATATGTTTACTGCATTACCTGGAGATTTGATCCTTCGTTTTCACGTCGTTTTCGGTCACCCGAGGGCGATACTGTCGATGTCGCCCTAGCTGCAACTCTATCTGCCTCCAACGAAACAATTCGTCCGCGTAAATCTTTGACGTCCTCTTTCAACAGACTGTAATCTCGCATCAAGTAAACCAAGAATACGCTTAATGATACGCAATACACGACTAAGAGCACGATAGCAAGGGCTACAAGGAGCCGCAGTGGATTTGATTTCTCTTTATCGGCCATTACTAGCGATGTCCTCGTTAGTTTACGGTGGAGTAGACATGGAGTCGCATAGCGTTACATGTAAATAAGGATACGCGTAATTCCCTCGCGCGTGAAGAGTTCGCTATAGGCTCAGACGACTTCCTGTATTTTGTTGGGTTCCAAGAATTCACGCTTCAGTAGTCAATTACAACACGTGATTCACACGTCTCATTTTGGCGGGAAAAGCACGAGTTAAAGGACAAGTCTGGGGTGTTTTGGGAAGTGTGAATAAACAGGTACCGACCTAGCCTGGAATTGGGAATTCTTTGCCTTTATTTAGAAAGTGGATTGAATTGTTGGAAGAATAAAAAAATCGGCTCTGAATTGAAGCATTAGCCGCCTATCATCTCCCAAATTGAGACAAGAGCTAGAAATGGTCATAAATTAATGATCATACGTCGTAACAGCCATGTCTGGCAGACACTGGCTCTATTTTATTTCAGAGATATAAGCTGTTATGAGATAAAGGCCTAAGGATACTTTACTCCCATATCTAGGAGTATGAACGCACCGTTGAGAAGGGTATGGTTTAATTTACTGGGAAGTGATCGGTGTATATAAATAATTGTCTTGAACACGCTTCTTTTCCCGAGGTTCTGTAATAGCAGTTGAAACTCGGAAGTGACTTTGTCAGACATTAGCTTCGTTTGCACTTGTTGGACTACGAAAGTGATAAAGTTTCTACATGGAAGATAGGCAGTCTGGGATAGGGCCGGAAGGGGTTTTATGTGCCTAGGACTAGACCTGATAGGAAAATATAAAATCAAGTTGATGATAGTGCAGTACATGACAAGGGTTAAATGTCCCAGCGGCACACCCCACCTGG
>JAHPZR010054099.1:7500-67500 GCA_019787425.1 Platygyra sinensis | reverse complement strand
TTGAAAATGCAATATCACACATGTATCTGCCACAATGTTGCAGCTATGTTATTACTACACACAGGATGGATTATGCAGAACTCAACGTCAGAGTCAGTTTGTTCAATGAACTTATTATAATCGCATCAAGTTGTCTGTAAATGCAGAGAAACCAAACAAAGTAATAAATTAATGAACTCTTTTACATGTAGATTATGTATAGTGTATGCTCCATTAATTAATTGGTGATCTCTCAGGAGTTGCATCCATGAAAAATTAACTTGCTCCTGGAAACATTTGTTTATATTTAGCCTCTCACACATTAATCTCTCTGTCATAACACTAAATGGTCTCTGTGTTCTACAACAATCCGTACACAAGAAAAATACACTCAGTAAGATATTGTTTACAATAAATATCAGTACCTATGAGCAATCATGAGAACCTTAAAGTGCATATGAAGGGAAATCAGTTTTTCAGTAGTTTGAAAGTTCAACATTTTAAAGACACTATTCCAAAGTTTGACTCGTGTTTGAAAAAAAATTGGCGATCGTTTTACAACACCTGAAAATTGTGCGATTTTGCCCTCAAAAATGGTCTTCGAATCGCGCGGCCAAAATGTCCTGATGACGTAAAGTTGTGGACAAGACTACGAGATTGCAATACGATACGGCGTGTATTGGCTATACACAACATCGATATTCTCGTCGTCATTTGACGATTCACTTCATATGCACTTTAAATTCATATTCTTTAGAAATATCTCACCTGGCCATGGTTGCTGTGAAAATCTTTCGGATGTTTTAATCCAGGCCACCGATGTGTACACTGTTCATATATTGACTGACAGGAACAGTCAAGGCTGTACTCGTGCACTTCGGGCACCCAACCTTGTAGGCTAGGGTGTCTAAAACTCAAGCTCAGTAGCACAAAAAAAAATCAAAAATTAATTATAATTATCTTATAACATTAATAATTGATATATAATAACCAATTGACCCTCAAATAAAAATGTTCCGCATTGTTTCTCAGGCATTTATCCACTTTATAGATGCCAAAGATAAATGGTTCTCATGCAATTGTTTGGCTTCCTAAAATAACTGAAAAGTTAACAAGGCTAGGAAGCCAAGGTTTTGCAAGGTTTTGCGAGGTTTTGTAAGGTTTTGCGAGGGGCATTTTTTCGTAGCTAATGACTAAAGCTTTCTATTCTGTCAGTGAAGTAAAACTTTCTTAACAAAGACAGAAAGGTGAATAGCTTGGTCATGCATCTTACTGGTGTATATGTAGTACTTCATAAATAGGATTGTGTAATTAAATTTCTTTAATATTTCCTTTTCATATGGGCCTGATATGATACCAAAGAGTTTCTCTTCAATTGTGAAGTTCAGGATAGTTATGCTGACCTAAACACGATAATCTCCGATTTTAAAAAATATTAGCTCCCGCTTATCTAAATAGCTGCCTAGATTTTCTTATCTCAATTTCTCTCGTGACTGACCCTTTTTATTACAAATATGGTACTATGGTACTATCATAATAAATCTTAAGCCGTCCACACACCACCTGCCTCGATTAGCCTTGCTATTTGCAGGTGGTGTGACATTTGTATATTTAATGAAAGAAATAAAGATGTTGTTGATGTTGTTGTAGTTGGCAATGGCACATACGACAGCTCAACTGCAAAAAAAAAAAAAAAAAAAAAGTTGTTGGAGCAAATTTTGAGTTATTGGCCGCGTTAAACCAATCAGTTACATTGTTTACGAAAATCTTTACAAATCGACAGCTAAGAAAAGTGTGCTCAATTGAATCTTTCTCACCACAATAAAGACAATCATCATCCGCTTTAATACGATATCGATGAAGCTCCTTTCTCGTAACTACAATCCTATGAATTAATTTAAACTGGAATTCTTTCAATTTTGTCTCCTTGCAGATGTTTTTTAGGGAGGTAAAAATTTTTTTGCCAGGCATTCTCATCCAGTCTTGTTATGTTGTTCCAATTCATTGGGCCAGTCTGGTGGACCGTGTGAATTTTCCGGTTTAGTAAAGCGTAGAAGTCTCTAGTTTTAGTATTATCTAGATGTATCTGCGTGGAGTCGTGTAATTGAAACATAAAGTTATTTCTAGTATATAGTTAGTTTTCCGGTGGCTCTGTATTTCTTGCTTTGATTACTTAAAATTTTGAGATTGCACTGGTAACTTGGTAGTATTTTAGAAAATTCGTATTGCAGTCGTACTTGTTATTAAATTCTTGGAAAGACAGTAGCTGACCATTACTGTTCAGCAGGTCTCGGATGTACAAAATATTGCTGTCAAACCATTCTTTAATAAAAACGGGTCTTCCTCCGACGAGAATTTCTTTGTTATTAAAAAGGACCATATCTTGCATCCCGTCGTAGCTGTGGCGGCTTTTTAATTCAGTGAAAAAAGTAAGGATATCTTTGTAAAACAAGGGGAGACCGTCTATATATTTTACGTCACAATTACATCTTAATAGAAAGTCCAAACCTCCATATTTTCTTAGGTAACAGTCTGGAATCGTTTTCCAATTTCTTATTTCAGGGGTCAAAAGTCTTGGGATCCAAGCGAGCCTCAGAGCTTTGATCATAATTTCGACATCCGTCATACATATACCACCTTTCTCTCGATCTTGATAAAGCCCGGCTCTTTTGATTTTGTCTCTTTTGTTATACCATAAGAATTTAAACAATTTTGTCTTAATTATCGGAGTTATTTCTTTACACGGGAACATTGAGATTTGAAGCTGAATAAACGAGTTGTGATAGACCCAAGGATTTTATTGTAACAACTCTCCCAAATAGTGTAAGGTCACGTGCCTTCCACATGTCGAAATTAGTTTGCAATTTCCGTAGTTTAAGGTTGAAATTCATTTGATCGTTTCCATTTTCATCGTATGAGACAAAAATACCTAAGATTTTAACCGGACTATGCAACCATTTCAATTGTAACGGGTTGCTTTTGTTTTTTTCCCATCTACCCAGCCAAATTGCTTTTGTTTTTTTGCGATTCAATTTTAGGCCTGCCAGATTACCAAAGTTTTCGACTAGTTCGAGGGAAGTTTCGACAGAAATCAGGTCAGCACAAAAGGGGTTTGTGTCGTCGGCGTATTGACTCAATTTCAGGTCGTTCCCTGCTATTTTGATTCCTTTGATACTGGGTTCTTGTCGAAGCTTGTTAGCCATTATCTCTGCTGAAAGAATGAACAGATACAGTGATAGAGGACATCCCTGACGAACACCTCTAGGAGGTCTCAACCAATCTCTTAGAAAACTATTATTTAATGCTGCACCCTCTATGTTCGTGTAAAAAGTGGAAACCCATTTTTTAATACTAGTTCCAAAATTGAAGGCGTCTAAAGTTCTCATTGTAAAAGGCCATTCTAGGGAATCAAATGCTTTCCGGAAGTCCAGGGATACCAAAATTCCGGGAATGTTATGAGCCTTAGTAAATTCCATGGCATCGATTATTAGTCGGATATTTTCACCTATGTAACGGCCTTTAATGAAGCCCGTTTGGTTATGGTTAATTAACTTTGGCAGCGATGCATCTAGTCTTTTTGCTATTGCTTTGGTAGCGATCTTGCAATCAACGTTAAGAAGTGTAATTGGTCGCCAGTTCGATAAATCCAACAAAGAACCGTCCTCTTTTGGTATCAGAGTAATAACTCTTTTTCTTTGAGAGATGGTAAGCTCATTTGCTTCGTAAGCCTCATTGAAACTTGCAATAAGATGATGTCCAAGAAGTTCGAAAAAAAAATTGGTAAAACTCTACTGTAAAACCATCCTCACCCGGGGACCTATCCTTTTGAAAGGTCTTCAAAACCTTTTTACATTCTTCGTACGTTAATAAACCTTCCATATTATCTCGCTCTTCATCACGAAGCCTGGGGAGAGACAAATCCTGAATATATTTATCATAATCATCCTGTGTTGTGCTGTCTGCTGACATATATAGGTTGTTAAAGTAATTCTCAATGGCGTCTAAGATCTGCGTCTCATTTTTAATAATTGTTTCATCCTCCATTCGGAGCTCCGTTATAGTTTTTTTGATAAAATTTCTTTTCTCAAAGTTAAAGAAATACTTTGTGGGACGTTCGCCCATTTCAATACATCTACATTTTGATCTAAATATTGCCGCCATTCCCTTCTTGTCATATATTGATTGAAGTTCTGTTTAGAGGTTATCAAATTCTTTTAAGACCGGATCGATTTCAGAGAAGTGAAAGTTGTTACAAATGATGTCGTCCAAGACGTCTAGTTGGCGCCTAATTTCCATCTCCCTACGGTATGTTGATTTGGCGAGATTTTTACTGAAAGAAATGGTTACTGCTCTATTTCCATCTTAAGCATTTCCCAAAATAGCCGTTTGTTTACTGAATCAGAGTAATAAATGCAAGTTTGGGCGTATGTTTCGCGGATTTTGTCGACGTATTCTTCATCTTTCAAAAGAGAGTTGTTGAACTTTCGAAGTGCGGGGCCCCTGGGTGTTAGGTTAGTCCACGACATTGAAATGTAAATTGATTTGTGGTCTGGTGCTATTGAAAAATAAATTTCACTTTTCTTTACGTATTGTTCTAGACATTTGGCAACCAAAAAAAAAATCAATTATTGATTTCACTTTTAGAGCTTTTGATTCATATGAATATTTGCATAGCTTTGGTGTTTTGATCTCTGAATATCTATAAGGTCAAAAATATCCATAGTAGTCAAGATAACATTTCTATAGTTTGTTGCTTTTCTGGGGACTTTTAATACATGTACAAGCCATTGAACGACTGATGTTTTGACTTCAAATTCACAAATGGATTTAAACATTCTGGAGTGAACCATTTTTGCCTCAAAAACTTCTCAATACAAGAAAGGAAAGATGGTTGTTTTTATCTTTAAGTTAAATCTCAAAAAGCAGGTCGCCCGGCCAGGGAACTACTGTAATAATTTTCTTGTCTCCGAACTTGAAAACCCGTCCCCTTGAGACAACCGGACACTGCTAAAGCACAGTCTTGACCAGGCATGAAATCATACTGTAGCTGCTACATCTTTGTTATTAATTTAAAGACATATCAATTATGAGTGTAACTTATTTGCGAGCCTGCGAGCCGGAGCTAGAGCGGGAGCCGCGAGCCTATTTTGCGAGCCACTGCGTTTTTTGTTTGTTTGTTTTTTATTGTTTTGAGTTTTAATTTAACTTTCAACTCTTACTCAGTATTAAAATGCTACACTTGGCTGCAGAAACAAAAGTTTCCGATTTTCTTTCATGCGTCAAATTCCGCGCAAGTAGTTTTTCTGTCTGTCTGTCTTTCTTTTTCTGTTTAAGGCCAAATGCGTCGATCCGAAAACCTATTCACCCCCTACTCCCCCACCCCTCGTTGAGGTTTTAATCTGTAGGTTATGTTTAAGTTAAAGCCCATTGGCATTATGAAGAAATAGTGCAAAAACGCAACGGTAAGAGAATGCAAGAGGAGATGTAACGCCGTTGAAAACATTCATGAAGTTATCGGTCCGAGAGACCGAGCTATCCTCGTCCGAGAGACCGAGACAATAATAAAGAATTAAAGTGACGATTCTTGACCCCTGCTTCTTGTCCGATCACCAAAGCAAGTAATAATTCTTATTTTCATTCCTCTCATTTTTACGCTCTTTATTTTCCCAGCCAATATCAGTGATTTTTTTTCTATTTGTTACCTTTTCTCATCTTAGAAATTTAAAACAAAAAATGAAAGGACAGCACCACGTCTCGTCCGCTCAACAAAGTTAAGCCCTGTTGGTTAGGGCTCGTACCGGGATGAGTGACCAAATACGAATACCCCGTGTACATGTTGTATTAACTTCTTATTTTCCCTTCCCTTTCGAAGGCGATATTAAAGACTCCAGAACTCCCGGCCTTGTGTGATGTCGTTTCTTCTATTTCTCAACCATTTGTTCCTCATTTCGCCATGTCCGCAATCACGAGTATTTATTTACAACATCGTATGAATAAACAGCGGAACACGCCGTTCGAGTTCTTGTCAATTCTCTTGACTCTTGATTGTGTAAAACAATAACTTCGATCTAATAGCTATCTGTAGCTCTACTGAAACCTTGCCGTGACCACTACAATCCGCGCTATGACATGACACACTAAATTCCGCATGTTTGTTTTGACCTCCCTAGGTTGTGCCTAAATCTTACCGCTCAGAAGGACAACCGAGGAGTACTAGGAGCGAGTTTCCGAGCCGAGGAGTTTTCGGAATATTGTCGGCTATTCCAATATGGCGAACTATACTTTCTCATAATATGCGAATTGCCGGTGGTAAAACTATGTTGAGCAACAATACAAGTACGTTTTTATTTACCTGACATGTTAAGAATAATATGTAGAGCTTAAAGCAGTGAATTGTTCGGTAAATGCTGTAAATTTCTCTAGGTCTCTTCCCGTCAAGTTCGTAAACCGCCAACACTGCAGACGTCTTGTAGTATAAACACTGTAGACGTCTTGTAACCGTCTTTGACTTAGGCACAAGAGTTCTTGAATACGTTTTTCCTTGAAACGAATTAGTTTATTGAGCTCTTGATTGGCAAATTCAAACTTTCTTTGCCTTGTCCCTCTGGCCGGTAGGATCTTTACAATACTACCGGCCAGAGTGACAGCTTGTGTATAAGGTAATTGGAGTCAAGTCCACCCACAGTTTTATTTGTAGAATAGTTTTATTCAAGTTGTCCTTTGCTTTCATACTACACTAGAATCACTCTACAGAAATATTTTCAGTTTTCTGTGATCTTGTCCTTCTGGCCGGTAGGATCTTGACAATATTACCGGCCAGAGGGAGAGCTTGTGTATAAGGTAATTGGAGTCAAGTCCATCCACAGTTTTATTTGTAGAATAGTTTTAAACATTGTCCTTTGCTTTCATACTACACTAGAATCACTCTACAGTCGAAACTTTTCAGTTTTCTGTGATCTTGTCCTTCTGGCCGGTAGGATCTTGACAATACTACCGGCCAGAGGGACAGCTTGTGTATAAGGTAACTGGAGTCAAGTCCATCCACAGTTTTATTTCAAGAATAGTTTGATCCATTGCTCTTTACTTTTATATTACACTACAATCACTCTACAGTTAAATATTTTAAGTGTGTCATCTTGTCTTTCTGGCTGGTAGGATCTTGAAAATACTATTGGCCAGAGGGACAGCTTGTGTATGAGGATGGTAACTGGACTTTGTTTTATTTCTAGAATAGTGTGATCCATTGCTCTTTTTCTTTTATATTACACTACAATCACTCTACAGTTAAATATTTTCAGTGTTCTGTCATCTTGTCCCTCTGGCTGGTAGGATCTTGAAAATACTATCGACCAGAGGGACAGGTTGTGTATAAGGTAACTGAACTCAAGTGTCAGTGTTCTGTCATCTTGTCCCTCTGGCTGGTAGGATCTTGAAAATACTATCGACCAGAGGGACAAGTTGTGTATAAGGTAACTGGACTCAAGTGCAAGGACACTTTTATTTGTAGAATAGTTTTATACATTGTCCTTTACTTTCATACTACACTAGGATCTCTCTACAGTAATATTTTCAGTTTTCTGTGATTTACCGGCTAGAGAGATCGCTTGTGTACAAGGTAATTGGACTTAAGTCCATCCACAGTTTTATTTCTAGAATAGTTACTTTGGTACATTAGTCTTACACTACACTAGAATCACTATACCATAACATTTTCGAGTTTTCTGTGACCATTGTCCTCTAGCCACTAGGATCTTGAAAATAGCACAGGCCATAAGGACAGCTTGAGTATAAGGTAATTGGACTTAATCTATGGTGATCCCTTATTAAGGTAAAGAACAGCGCTTTGATTTGAATTACATGTAACTCATGCCAAGCCAATTATCAAAAGAGACATGGTAATCGATGGAATATGGTATTTGCACAACTAACCATACAAACAAAGACACCACAATCTTAATCATTGTTTTGCTTTGGGGTATCCTGTGTAAAGGGATTCAGTTAAAATGTGTAAGAAAATGTTCTATGAAAAGAGCTAGGGCTTATGTGAACTAAGTGCAGACCAACAGCTTGGCACATTTTTATTACCATAAATCTAAGTAACTGGCATACAATTAACTGACGTCATCACTGCTGTGTTGGATGACCATTAATAAAAGAATTAGCTCTATTGTTCTTGTCATCCAAGTCTTTGTCACTTAAATCTCTTGGGAGTGGTTGTGAACTAGGTATGTATAGCACTTTTTTTTACCATGGGAAAGTGATCCTTCCAATTGTCCTCCTTGTCCTGTACTACTTTCCTCTTTTGTCTCTTTCTTCCTTCAGAAAACCCCTAGTCACAATTTATCATCAAGGCATTTGTTGGTAAACTGATCTTGTTGGACAACAATGCATTTCCTTAATATTTATTTGTTTTACAAATTGATTATTGGAAAAGTTACCTGACTTTCCCGTAGAATGATTTATTAGCTGTAGTGTGACTAATCACTAAACAACCCTGGTAATTACAAGGGCAAAAATAAATGCCAGGGCAAAGTCATGATTTTTTGTAAAATAGTGCACTGACCTTTTGAACTTTTGAACTTATGGTGTCTGTTTCATATTCAGAAATCACCCTGCATACTTCATCGCACGTGAACACAAATATTCCTTTATCGGGAGACAAAGAATCTTGTAAACTACTTGAAGAATCCATCTTTCAGTGTCGAAGCATATGGCTTTGATGTGATCGCTACCACAGGGAATTTTCCGCTTATTTCGCGCCAAATTCATCGTGTCATTTACATTGTCTGAGACTAGTTACCGGGGGTGGGAGATTATTGGCTATGCTAGCCACATCATAAGCACCCCAATAAGCTATGCAATGCAACTGTAGGTCCCGCCCTAGTCCGTTTAGCTCCCGTCCCCTGTAAATAAGGAGACTCAAACACATACTTGCCATTTGGATACACAACTCTTTAAGGTTTCTTTTCCTTTTTCCCTTTGTTTTCAGCCTTGCTCCTCTTTCTCACTGTTACGATATGTACTTTATCTGTACCTGTCAGCGGACTTTCTGCCCCTGTCAGCGGACTTTCTCCCGTACGTATAAATTATGTATTTTGAAATAGAACTTTATAGATGAAACGAATTTAATATTCACAAATTTCCGCTTCAGTAATCAAATACACATGTACTCATAAACAAGTTAGAAGCGTAAAAAAAGTATTACTTTCTATACAATTGCCCACAGAAGATAAAAAATAACTATAAATCATTGAAATGGGGGAAAGGGCCAGATTCATACTAAAATTCTCACTGTTGTTTAGGTTATCTCTTGTATTTATTAAGACAACTGTAAGTTCAAAGGTCATAATTTTTAAGCAAGTACCGTAAATATTTTTGGTCGTCAAAATTCGCAGTTTGAGTTGCCCCAAAATTTTATTTCACAGAACGATAGAGGAAACCTTACTCTTTCTATAGAATACCATCTTTACAGCGGAATCCATGTACCAGGTAGGGAATTTTGCCGTTGAAATTTGCCAAAATCGAGCTTTTTGATGATGGTGTTTGGGAGGGTAAATTTGAAAATTTTTAAAAAATTCAGGTTTGAATCTTTTCGAATTCTAATAACGGTACTATTTGAAGGAAGGGTCATTGAATTGTGCAACATTGAAATAGTTTTGATATTTGTTTTAGTTTTCTCACACGAGTCGCAAATACGAAACACATTTTTCAGTGGTTCGAGGGCTTCTCCGAGGTTGAAAATTAAAAAATCGCTTTTCTTGAAAAATATAAATCCAAACGAACTGAAAGTTGTATTTTCTTAAATAGTTTCCAGAGGGCTTTCTTGTGAAAAAGTTTGAGGGAATTCGATTTTTTGCATTTTGCACACCTCTCCGTAGTATTTATAGAAAGTCACTCTTAAGACGGAATCCGCCAGACGTTGGAGTAACAAGTGGACAAAAATCTTGTACCAAGATTATTTACATTGTATTGCAAACTTCTGTAAGGCTCTTTTAATTATCTTCTCAAAACAATTCATTTCTAACAACACCAAACATCGAAAACGAATGTTGAACTTCGTATGAAACGCTTCAAAGTTTTGGTGAAATGAAACTGATGATGGAATTTTGCCTGTGTTTCCACAAAATCACTGAACTTTGACATTTATTTTCTCTCGTTCCCGTGGGAAATTATTTTTCGGTGTTATTTCAGGCAATTATTTATGTATTTAACTTTAAAAAAAATGTAAAAATGACTTTAATATATTTAAAATTGCTCTGGTACAGATTTTTGTCCACTAAAACCTGAAATTGCCCCATCTTCTATCAGATTTCTTCTTAATACGCTGGTTGGCGAATAATTCACTGGAAAAATATCTTAAATTTTTAAGTGTAGCATGAACCTGTGATCTGGCTCAACTGCCTTTTGCAGGAATGATTTACCAGACAAAGGGAAATAAATTTTATAGTTTTAAATCGTCGGCGCTGATATTTTGTGAAGGTCAGACGTTTTGGGACCACTGCATATTCATCTTACACAATTTATTTAAAACTTTAAAATTCTGATCTTCAGTGTTGCTAAACAATATTTAACATATTTTAAAAATATAGCCTTGCCATAGTTTCCAATATGGTAAGCTAATCCTGACAAAAGTTTTGTCTCTTCACAAATAATCATTTTCCTCACAATCAGAAAACGTGTCAAATGGCATATCTTCTGTGTTCTGCATAAGCAAGGGGGTGACCATGGTTTCAGTTGTTTGATACAGTTTGTAGTCAATACTTGATGGTTGGAAGTCTCCAAAAAGCTCATACAAGATTTCCAAAACAGTGAGGGTTAACCTTGGTGATGACAGAAAACATATATGCATGATGTCCACCCTGGTGAACAGCTTATCACACTTAGCCACTATGGTCTTTATGACATTTTTTGAGAATCCATGTGATATTGTACCACTTTTATCAAACAGTGATACCTTTGTTTGTCCTCCAAGGCTTGCTTTCACTTCAAACAGTACATTACACGAGCATTCCCTATCCTCCTCGGTTACAGTTCCTGTGGGGCTTGTGTATTATTGTGTAACAGCTTCCTTGTCAAAACACAGGGAGAGGCTGAGTACATATGCACAAACACCATCAAATTAGCAAGTCAGTGCAAATGAAAATCCCAAAGAAGACTTCATCTACAATAACCACACCAGTGGACTGCAGTTTGGTTTCTTTTTCTTAAATAATAATAAGTAATAAAATTACTTATATAGCGCTTATCCAGTTCTGTTCTAAGCGATTTACAAAAATATTACATTATTACATATTAAAATAATATTAAAAGTAAGTCTTAAGTTTACGTTATCAAAGATTTAAATACTTATAAAACGGATGTCTAAGATATAGGTGCTTGACATGGATAACAAAAGAGTTCATACATTAAAGTAATTTTTAAAAAGATGAGTCTTAAGTTTACGTTTAAAAAGATTTAAATTGTCACAGGAACGAATGTCATCAGGTAGTTTGTTCCACAGTTCAGTAGCCGAAACAACAAAAGCTCTGGAGCCATAAGACTTGAGATTAAATTTGACAGGAGTCAGGCGTAATGTTGAGGATGACCGGAGCGTTCTTGAAGTTGAATAACGGCGTATTAGGTCTTGAATGTAGATAGGAGACTGCTGGTGAAGAGCTTTATGGGTGAGCAGAATTATTTTGAATTTAATTCGCTCAGAAATTGGAAGCCAGTGCAGGTCGAACAAAATAGGGGTGATGCGGTCGAATTGACGAGAGCTTGTAATAAGTCGAGCCGCTGCATTCTGCACTGAATGATGCAATAAGGGAACGGGATGCTGCAAGGCTTTTTATAGGTTTCAAGATTGCTCTTCTGGTGGAATATAATTACTTGCACTCTTAAAGTATTCCTAGTTACTCCTGCATTTTTTTTTTGCCAAAGTATTAGCAGTCCTCTCTAAGGAGGAAGCTAAGCGGCTTCTTGCCAACAGGTTTTTTAACATTGAGGGTAAAAGGGGGAAGCAAGCCATTGGATTCACTGAAAATGGTTCTGAAATCCCTATTGGGAAATGTCACACAAAGATCAGCAGAGAGGGTATCATGTTCCCTTGATGGAATTCGGAAAATCTAGATCAGAAGAAGGAGTCTGAACACAGCAGCAGTGAAAATTATTCTTTCCGACCTTATGAATGGGAATGTTTTTCATCATACTCATGGCAGGTGTACATGTGAATATCCCTCTTTCAAAAGTATGAAAAAAGGTGTGATTGACACTGGCTTTCTTGACTTTTTTAAGTGGGCTCACGACCACTTATTACCTGGAAGGGGCTTTTTGAAAACCCCCAAAGAGATAATTATGATGAGTAATTACAGTGTACATTACTAATAAGATAGTCTTGAGAGATGTTTGCTATGTTATCATCAGTCAGTCATAAGGCCTCTGGGAACAGGTGGTAGGCCTATCACCCAACCTTGACCCTGAGATGCATGTTATGACAAAGCTCAGAATTTAAGAACTATGCAGGCCTACTCTTTCATCAAGTGTGTATGTTCTCTCACGTGCCCTTCGCATTTTAATTATATCAGCATGGAATATCCAATAGACTACCCAATGATCTGGCCTGACACAGAATAATTTTTCATTAACTTAAGAAAAGACCTGTATGTAATTAAGTAGTACAACAGCCTTTGTGGCCCATTTCAAACTACTGCACCTTACACTGAGAATTTTTGCAATGGGAGTTCAGTCATATTTTACATTTTTGTCACATAGATTTCCCTTGCTACAATGTTTACATTAGTGTTTCAAATAATTCATTGGTATTCTGAGTTGAATGCGTTACTATCAACAAAACACGATAGGCACTTTTATGTTGCCCTCACGAAATACCAAGTTATTGTCCGAGTGTAAAATAATTCTTAAACTTTATAATTTAATTTAGAGATCGAGAAGCCTGTACTGTGAATTAGCCAACAGTTTTTTATTAATGTTGTTGTTCCAGAGGTGAACGTACATACAAACGATAATAGATAGCTTTACGGCCTTTAAGTAACAATGGTACAATACAGCCTTTCAAAATGTTTGTCCATTGAATATAAGTGTTTTCTCTTGCATCCTAAAATTGAAACCAATCATATTTCTTTGATCTTGTATTTATCAAAGCTTCGACGTGTCTTGCTTCTCGATGAATTGTTATTGAATACAAACCAGTCAGCATCCAAGTCTTTATACCGTTGCCAGGCGTTCGCGAAAGGAAATGTCCGAAATAGACGAATAACAGAGATGTCAGTGGGAACTCGTCTGGACGCTTCGTTTTTACTTTATCATCCTTCATGAACATCATGAACATCATTCCCCGAATCTTTTATGTGAATTCAGTAGGTACCTCAATGCAAAACTAATGAACTTTTTCCTCTCCGCTTTATAAAGAAAAAACAATTGATAGGCTCTATTGTTTTGTGTTATAAAACTAAAACCAACTTGAGATTACTCATTGGACTGTAATAGCGGGCCTTTCGCAAGAGCCTCGCAAACGCACATCTTACTGACTTCTGGTTCTTGAATCAGCCAATCAGATTTCGTCCAAATTCTGGACGAAGACACAAACTCCTGTGAGACTTTGTATCAGGCCCAATTGTAGCGAGCACCGAGATAAGAAGACATAAGAGCGATGCTGCAATTGGGCCTGATCGCAGGTTAGACTGAAGTGTGCAACAATAAGCAATTGAACTTCTTAAAGGAAAGTTGAGTGTTCTTGAAATATAATCATATCTTGTAGTTTTTAAAGTAATTTTAGCACTAGGTAATTTAGGTGTACCCAATTAGCGCACGTTGTACGCTAGAGATTTTGACACGTTAATAAAGTTCTTATCTTCTTATCTTTGCATTGCTCTTTTATACAGCCTTTGCAATCAGAAAAATTAATCACTACCTTTTTCTTAATTACACCTACAGCTCCTGCAGAAATACAAGCGCAAGGTGATTTTCAAAAGCTGCTCTATGAAAAGGCTTTGAAGGAAGGATATGTAAATGTTTACCGTGGTAGAGTTTTATTGGTTGGCCAGGATCGTGCTGGAAAAACAAGTTTGAAGAAGTCTCTCTTAGGCTTGCCATTTAACCCTAAAGAACCAAGCACTGAGGGAATCCAAGTTGATCCTTCAGTTTGCGAGATTGAAGTGGATCATATAAAGAACTGGAATTCCACGAGTGAGAGTAAGGCAAGTTTTGCGGAATTTTCTGAAGACATATCAAGAATGTTAGCTGAAAAACAATATCACTGGATAGTCAATGAAGTAAAGGAACACTCGGAAGTGACATCAGAGCTGGAACTGACAGGTGAAGAATCAACAATGGAGGGGAACGCAAACAGCTACGTGATGAATGAGGTTCGTATGTTTAAGCCTGGGGTGCCTCTTGTTTAAAAGTGAATGGTATAATCGTTGTTTATTGAAAAGACACTAAAAGCTATCATATATAATTTCGTTTGGGTGGCTGAAGATCATTAGTAACAGGTCCAGGCTTGACCAGTGTATGAGACTGCTTAGTAACACTGGCAGGCCAAGAGTAACGTAACATAGCGCTGATAGTTCCTGTTTGACTGTTTGCGACTGACTTTGACACCACGACAAGGCATCATAGTACGGTTGATGCTGTCGTATTGCGCCTTAGGATGCGACTGTTAACACTATTATCTAAAAGCATAAGGCTGGGAATTTTTACATCAAAGGGTAACGGAACACTAGTATGCAACCTTTCATTGATTTGAAGTCAGACTTAAGCAGATAAAGTTGACGCCATTTACCATGCAAAGTGAGACCCTGTTGGACAACAATGTAATAGGTTTCTTTCATTAGTCTTTCATTAGTCTTATGAGTATATAGTAACTGCATTAAGCAGGCCCTTATGAGACGACAATGCTAAGTTCTTTAAAAACTTAACAATTTAGGTTCCTGAAAGTGTTGGTTATCTCGAGAACTCAACCATTTCCCTGCCAGAGGGTGAAATGCGAGCAGAGGCTGTAGGAAAGAATACCGTTGATGACCTGACAGATGACGGCAATGCAAGTTCAAGTAAAGATTCAACATTAATGGTGGATGCAACCTCGCCTTCAGATGACATAACAAAACATGGGTATCCACGGTATCCACGGTATCCACGGTTGAGGAAGGTAGTTTGCGGCCTTTCATTTAGTTGTAGTCAGATTTTAGTAGACAAAGTTGACACCATTTACCAGGCAAAGTGAGACCCCGTTGGACAACAATGTTATAGGTTTCCTTCATTACTTTTACGTTATTACTCTTCTGTCATTACTCTTACTCTTTAGGGAGGCGGCGTGGCCGAGTGGTTTAGGGCGCTGGATTTGAAATCTACAGGTCCCTGGTTCAAAGAGGGGGGTGTTGGGATTTTCGGTTCTGCTACTTTGGCCAAATTTTGGTTCGGTTTTTCAGTTTTCGCTGTTAAAAATTGCGGTTTTTCGGTTTTGGTGTTTCGTACAGTTTGTGGGTTTTCTCCAATTTAGCCTTTGGTTTTCGGTCAGGTCTGTAAACAATGATGGCGGTTTTTCGGATTCTTCTGCCCAATCCATTTTACGGTTTTTCTGCTTTTTGAAAAGAAGTCACACCTTGCAGTCACACTAAAACTAATTCCAGGGACCACTTACAGTTAGAGGAGTGCATAACAAGCATAGTCTCTTAAGCAGCCGTTATTTGGGTCGTAACTCCTGACAAGTAGCCCGGAGGAGGTACGTGGGTCAATTTTTGCTGTGTATGTACCGCTGGCCTCTCAGATGGCCTACCCCATTGCAGTCTATTCTATAGTCTATTATAGACTCCGCCTTAGTCACTTTAAGGCAATTAATACGTAATTTTCGCGATCCCAACATAGTCACTTTGTATTTAAGTATATACCTTATATTGGTAAAAAAACACTTTACATTTCTTACCCACAGAGCAAACATTCTGGTACGTTTGCTAGCCGTAAATATGAAGAACTGTCTTACCCTAAAAATCAGAAAATGTGCGACCCCATTCTAGTAACTCTATTGAAAATGGGACCCAATGATAGTCAATCCAGTCGTGAAAATGTGATCCTATCCAGCGGCACATCCCCATTAGCCTGTAATAAGGAAGTACCACCCCCCGGCCAAGCAGTCTATGAAAATTAGAAGTTTAAGCATTTAAACTGTGGTTAATGAGCCCTGTAGTCTGTATCATAGCTGTCGTCTAAAGTTGTTACTAGTTTGTTATCTTTCCCAATTTAGCCATTGCGCAATAGCCTTAGGTCAATGTCTAATGTAAAGTATCCGTTTACCACATGGGTAATCATACGGCAAAGCTCTCAGTATTTTTCCACCATGCTCTCATGTGATTTTGGCATGCTATACTCGCTCCCAACTCCTTCAATCCCCAGTTAATAATCCTATTGTCTTCTGACCCTGTCTCAGTTGTAAGCTGTTATTCAAGCTAGGCTGTTCTCTGCTTTCCCCTTCCCCCCACCCTGTATTGGTAGCTTTGTCCTGTACAATTTCCTTTTATTTTTCCTCCATGTGGTTATAATTACCTCTTGTGAGACAGCAGCCTCTGCCTAATGAATGTTATCAGTTTACTTACTGCTACATTCTATTTCCTATATTTTGTGTAAACCTTAGCTCTTTAATAAATAAAGTTTTTGGTGGCAGGGAAGTGCAACCTTGGCTGCACTTTGCCCCACAGTAAGTGCTATTGCCACCCTTGGTAATAGGTCCGGATCTCTCCAGGATGGTGTCATCGTACCATCTGACCTATTGTCCTCCCAGAAGGGCACCCCTTTTCTGGTCCAACCTATGTTACCCCCTAACATAGGTTCCCCTAGAGACGCTGCTACTCTAGGGGAGTTAAGCTATGCCTTCCCTGCCACCCATATTTTGTCACTATAATCAGTGTTTTGTTTCTGTTTTCCTGCCTCTACCCAGCAAAAAGGGGGGAGGTGCAACGTTGTTACCCATATTAATTTCCTTCTGGTGTGGCCGAGGAGCCAATTACCCTCGGTGGTACGGTTAGATCTGCCCCTCCCCCTATGGGGGGCGTGGCTGTAACATATTAAACTGTACAGCGGCATTGTCTCATTAAGAACAAGATAACATCAATGCAAAAGACTGTGGACTCAGTATCGCGTTTCCATAGCTCAATTTCGAGTTTTCTCCCTTTTTCGTCTCGGGGAATAACATAGCCAGCTCACTCGTTCCGTTCACGTGGAATGAAAGCGAAAGAGAGACTATTTGGTTGTAAAGTAAAATAGTTTGGTTGTAAAAAAGGGCTTCCATTGTGCCTGCACAAATGAAAATTCTGACAATGGTGATCAAAAAGTAACTTCATAATGTGGTGTCCTTTTTAAACAAAAATCACCTACAAAATGGCAGTTTGTTCCTAGTTTCACATTGCTATAGCTCTGTTGAGCCGATTTACATAAAAAAGGACTTTTTAAGCTACGATGTGTTCTGCACTAACAAGGGAATAACCAGAAAGAACTTTGGAAAGTAAAATAAGTTTACACCTATAAAAATTAATAGCCAAGCTCCGGCGGCCCGAAGGGCCGCCAAGCGGAGCCCCATAATTATAGAAAAAGGAACCACACGTATGCATAGAAATAGGAACCCATGCAACTCTTTTCTTATGGTCAAAATGGCTAGCGGCATGGATCACGGGCGCGTGCGCCCAACGACGACGACAACGAACGACATCGCACACTACGGCGGCCATCCAGCTAATACCAAGTCATGCAGTTTTGGATTACAGCATGTATCTTTGATATTAATAATAATCTTTATTGAGATGACTATTTCATATAAAAATATGGTTTTCAAAAAGGATCTCAAAAAAAAAAATGCAGATTATGTTTAATTGACAGTTGTCATATCAAGGAATCCACTGACCAGTATCACGTGACCATATCGCAGGCTCAGGTTTAAAGATCAACAAGCATGTTTTTTTCAAGTTGACCAAGTGCTGGTTTTCGTGGGCTCATGTCAGCTTAACTTGTTGAAAACAGGGATGGAGTGTTCGGAAGCCGGTTAACGCTAACCCAGGTTTATAAGTTAACCAATTTATAACTTTATTCTCTGGTACAATTTTTTGCTGCTTTGTTTTGTGCATATGGTGATCATTAAAACTCACAGGTGGCCAAACACTATACAGAAAACCTCACTGCAAAGTTACAAAACTCAAATCAAAATTCTACCTTTTCCTGGGTTAGCTTAAAGGAACCCTCCACTGTTTTTGCAAGTATCGCTTAAGATGTTCCAAATATGCTAATAAATGCATCCTATATTTAAAAAATGCCTTACCTAATGTATAGATTTTTTTATCGACTTTCAAAGAAGAGCCTTTCAACCTCTTCGGAATTTTCGCGGCCGCCATCTTGAATAGTGCGCAATGGACTCTGGGCATTGATGACGTATCGTGGTTGCTCGCTCCAGTCTTTGCTGTATGAATTTGATAAACGTGTCGCAGATTTTGCCATATCAGCCATATATCACCTGGACCTACAGTACTCTTTTAGCCTGGAACTCTACTCTTCTTTCTGATGAATCTTAAAAACTATCGGGTCACAAATGTAGAAACATTTTTAAAGAATCGAAAGGCTTTTATTTACAAACGAGCAAGTTAACAAATTGACGTCAGTTTTTTATGCGTCTGTCCTGTTATTGATCATGAATTTCGTCATAACATTGTCAAAGTAGCTGTGGATCCACGAGGCGATAGCCGAGTGGATCCGCAGACTACTTTGACAATGTTATGACGAAATTCATTGTCAATAACAGGACAGACGCATTAAAAACTGACATCAATTTGTTTTTTACGATAACAAATTGTCGAATTGCCCGCTCTCGCTCGCTGACGCGTCGCATGCATTTCAAATTTATCTGTCTGTCCGCATATGGACAATAAAATTTAACCAATGAGCGCGCGCGAATTTCTGCAGTTATCGTAAAAACAAAGATCGACAGGTCAGATCCATTTATCAAATTTATTTCACCTTTAAAAGCATACAAATACTTAACGAAACATACGGCTTCTATGTAAATAAAACCACAGAGCATAGATGACCTTTTTGCATCATAGTGTACCTTCACCTTTCGACAAAAATGCCATCTCTTCGCAACACGCGGATGCCTTCTCGATCGGCAGTGAAGAACATCATTCGCATAAGCGGTCTAAAGACGTGTTCGATGGCGATCAACATTTCCAATTGAACCTCCCTCCTCTTCTTCTTCTTGTTGTGATGTATTCTCTTGTCGTTCTTCATTAGAAGAGTACTCTAGGTTCAGGTGATATGGCAACATCCGTGACATATTTACCAAAATATCTCGAATTCATAGAGCAAAGATTGGAGCGAGCAACCACGATACGTCATCAATGCCCACAGTCCATTGCGCGCTATTCAAGATGGCGGCCGCGGGAATTTTGAAGAGGCTGAAAAGCTCTTCTTTGAAAATTGATTAAAAAATCAGTTCGCTAGGTAAGGTATTCTTTTACTATAGAATCTATTAATTAGCTTATTTGGAACATTTTAAGCGATATTTGCAAAAACAGTGGAGGGTTCCTTTAATCGTGCTCTGATCAACCTGGCCCTGGAGCTACGCTTTTAGGCTGGCCTAAATCTATACATTAACAGAAAGACCCAAAGCTTAGTGAGTGAGGAGTTTTATTCGTTTTGCGGTCTTGGACGAAATTTCTTGGAGTTTTGTGTTTTTTGGCCATTTTTTGCGCTGGTTTTCGGTTTCTGAGAGGCCCATACGTCCCCTTCTTCAAATCCTCCACCCTACTGATATGTGGATTTGTTGTCCCGAGTTCAAGTCCCTGACCGCGTTGTGTAAATAGCCAAGTGGTCAGCCTCTCACCAGTTGGGATTCTTAATAGTTTATATTCTATTTGAAATATTCAGATATTTATTTACAGTCAGTCCCCAATCAGCATTACAGTGCTAAATACACAGAACACTCAAATAAAGTTATTTTCATTATCATTATCATTATTATTAGTAAAATTATTATTATTATCATTATTATTATTATTATTATTATTATTATTATTATTATTGTTATTATTATAATTATTATTATTATTCCCAAAATATGAGTATATAGTAACTGCAATCATGATAAGTAGGACAACTATGCTAAGTCCTTTAAAAACTTCAATTTAGGTTCCTGATAGCGTTGGCAATCTCAAGAACCCAACCATTTCCCCACCAAGGAGGGAAATGCGAGTAGAAGCTGTAGAAAAGAACACTATTAATGATCTTACAGATGATTGGGTCTTTGTGCAGGTACCGGAAAGCTTTTATATTTGGTAACTTGGGATTAGTCTTTATTTGGAGTTGTTTTGTTTCCTGTCTTTTACTTCTTTTGTTTGATATAAGCTTACGTAATCTGTGCTCCGGTACTCACAGAAGGAACGTAAAGATTCAACATTAATGGTGGATGCAACGTCGCCTTCAGATGACGTCACAAAACATGCGCATCTGCGGTTGAGGAATATGCTTAAAGGCGTGCAAGGTGATGCTGAAAATGCTGATGCCATGAGAGAAACCATAGTTACTGTAGATTTGTGGGATTTTGCTGGGCAGCACCTGTACTACGCTTCTCACCCTGTATTCCTATCATCACGTGGAGTTTATGTCCTGGTACACAACCTCAGCAAGGCACTAGACGCCCCAGCCCAGCCCTGTGTTCGACAAGGAACACACGATGTAATTTTGGAAAACCCAAACAACGAAACAAATCTGGAGAATCTGCTGTCATGGCTGGTAACAATCCACAGTATCAGACCAACAGGGGAGGAAATGGTTGGCGACTCGGACGGAATGCTAACTTATCTCCGACCTCCAGTGTTCATTGTTGGCACACATGCTGATAAACCATTCGAGGATATCGAGGTTACAACATCAAAGATAAAGCGTGGAATATGGGGTAAGGAATATGAGAAGCATGTTATCCGGCAATTCTTCAGCATTGACAACACGCTAGACAAGAAGTCATGGTCATCATGGTTACACAAGATCACGGATTGGTTTGTCAAGCAGCCGCAAGGGCGTAAACAACAAGCAGGTAAATGATTTTGTTTTCCTGGACCACTTATTAAAAGTTTAGCTGACTATGAATTATTGAACTGACAGGAATATAAAAAGTTAGGGAAATAGGGCTATGTTTATTCCTGAAACAACATGAACTGACTATTGCTTGATATTTGGTTACGATCTCCTCTGGTAATGCTTGGTAATGTTCGATGTTGTCCGATCACATAAGGGTTTAGAAAATGATGCAGTGTTCTTGATTAAGAAGGTATGTGAAAAGGGTACCTTTTTTTAAATAAAAGTGTAGCTTTTGCATAAAAATGGTATACCAAATTGTAAGGGGTTGGACCTTGGAGCGGAGCCTCCACATGAATAAGTGTTCTAGAGTACACACTTGTACCCAGGCATTCACCTAGGATCTGCGAGTGTGTCACACTTACTTTTTTTAGTCCAGTTCTGGCCTCTGTCTGTCACGCCGTGCTACGCTTTCGGAGAGAGAGGGTCCAGGGACAATTGTCGCACATGCTTCCGACTGAAATAATATTTATTTATGGCGACACTCGTAAACTTTTCAAGTTTGGTTCATGATTAACGTGGCGGATTCCCGGGGGGGCTAACTTCCTATACTGGCCTATATAGAGAGGCTCCGCCCGAAAGGGGTACCTTTTTCAGGCTTCAGGTATATAAAAGGCTACGGATTTCACAAGTTGAGGTATATAAAAGGGTAGGGAAATCGGTCGTTTCACAGCGTGAAGTGAATAAATAACACTTGTCGTTTGCTTAGCATTAATTTTCTTCTGATAAAGGTTGATATTTTCCTGTAATATTTAGGGCTTAGAAAGGGGGTGCAGTTTTCTAAAGTAGATATGTGAAAGGGAAACCTTTTCTCAATAAAAGGTATATAAAAGGGGTACCTTTTCTGCCAAAATTGTATATAAAAGGGTAAGGGGTTGGACCTCGGGACGGAGTCTCCCCGCATGAAACTTTGTCAAGTACCCCCCCCCCCCCGGGGGGGGACTACAATGTCTGTGGCATGTCTACGCTTTGGTTTCTTTTATTTCTTCGGGAGAAAAAAGGAGTAGAGTTTTGAAACGTATTTAGACAAGTTTCAACGGGAGAAAGACGAAGGCGAGAAAGCTTATTAATATGCCCCATGCAAATAAGAGTGTTTCACTACACGTTCTACTTCGATTGCGGGAGCAGTTTTTTTGCTCGCGAGTTTTAATTTTCTTTGCCTTACTTTTGGTTCTGGAAACAAAACAATGTGGATGTGAAGTTTGCGATTTTCGAGAGGAGAGCGGAATAAACTGAGCTTATAGAGAGCTCCATTAAATATGCCCGTTCGTCGCCAAAGCCAATGAAAAACACTTTAAAGCCATTGTTTTCACAGCCCTTAAGGAGGCTCGAAAGGGTTTTAAGCTGCACGTGAGCGCGCAATCTACACACGTCATTGCTAAGATGCATGCGTCAGCGGAATGAATCAAAATCAGAGAGAAAGGAATAGAGAAAATAAGATCTTGTAACACGTTGATGCAAATGCGAACGGTAAAGCTCTCCCAAATAATTGGTTTTGGCTACTTTTCTTGTGACCTGTAAAACCATCGTAAGGAAAAATATCTCCTTGTCACAAAGAAATACGTCCAGATGAAAGCCGGTCGTTTCGCACGCGCAGGACCTCGATTGAGCGCGCGTCAACAACTTCGCGCATGCGTAAAGTGAGATCTAGTCGACCTTGACTTTTTCATATTTTCCAACTTCGTGCGCTAATATTTTCGCTTTCAGTAGGTGAATTTTTTTCAAATTTTTGGTGACAACTGAGATCAATCGAATGCGTATATATACCAGTTTTTAAAAAAATTCTGTTGGTGGGAAAAAAAATTAAAAAGCAATAGTCGAAAAATTACGTTTTTACTTCCTTCTGTTCTACAGAATTTTTCTAACGTTACATGTTTTGACGATCATGTCCTAATAACATGTAATATGGGAGTTTGAGAAGATTTCACTGACCCGTTCTCTTAATAACACGATAGCTTTCGATTTTTTTGGGTGCAACTGAATGCGTTATATTTGTTGCCACTGGTAACAGGTTTTCTGGAAAAAAAAATGTGATGTAATGATTCTATGACGTTTCATTTATGTCTGTGGTAACTTTTCATACTGATACGATAAACCAAACTGTAATTGGAAAAAGAATTTGTAAAACTAGTCTGAGGAAAATGAAAACTGTTTTGAGCCACCTTAACGTGCTCGTTCATTACTGATGGCAAAGGAACAACAATTACACTGGAGAACGTTCTAAAAGTTCCATATGTATTATTCTTTTTACTAACCTAAGACGCAACTGGAGGATTACCAGTTGGTGAAATTCCAAAAAAAACGTTTAGGTTTTTAGTTTACAGCAGTACAAAAAAGATTGAGAAAAAATTTTTGATCAGCAGCAAATACCAGAAAATTGGTAGTTAGTCCTTGCATTTATCCAAGCTTTAGCCTTTCCTAAGCTCCCGTATCCAGTGTTTTTTAATTGACCACAACCTCTCTACTCCCCTGCACTTCAAGGATTCACGTAGTGGCTCGCGGCATTTGTTTCTTCTGAAAAAGTAATCTGTGCTGGGTTGTTCAAAGCCCGATCAAGCTAACCCAGGATTAGCGAGAATTTTTGATGTCGCTTTTTTAAACTTTTCGGTGAAGTTTTTTATTATATTGCTTGTTCTTCAGTTTTAAGTTTGAATAATCTCACACCGCACAGAAAATAAGCAGTAAAAAACATTTTTATGAAAGAAAAATGAACACCTATCGTTTAAGCGGCTTTCGAAAAACCTAGCCCTGAATTGCAAGAGGAAATCATCGAGGGCAACTAACCAAACATGGACACGCAAGATCGAATCTGGGAAATGCTATTCTTTTTTTTCCTGACCGCGCAAAAACAAAACGTCCGCCATCGCTTCCTTCCCTTCTGTTTTTCTTTTCACGCCTTATCTCATCGTACATGCGCAGTAGCGATTAGCTATTTAAGTAGCTGAAAATACGAGCATAGCGCAGACAATTGTCCATAGTCTCTCTCTCCGAGAGGGAAGCGTTGCCCGACAGAGACACGGTTCAGAACTGGACTAAGCTTTGTTTCAGTTCTAAGTGTCTTTTAGCACTAGTTATAGTTTCAAAACCCTACTTGTAGCCTTACGTTTTTTAACTTCTATCTCTTGTATATTTTTAGCCTTTAATGTATGTTTTTAGACTTTTATTTTTCTAGAGGACCCTCCTGAAAACCACCACTAGGTGATTGGAGGCCCCCTCGTAAAATATTAGATTTATTATTAGTTATTTGTTGTGATTGTAGGGCGGAGGAAGCGACACTGATGTGGCTAATGAGGATGGAATTCATGCTCTTCGGTCACCAAAATCATGGATGTTTTGAGACAGGAACCATACATGGGGGGAGAAGATACTGTCAAGTAAGTAATATATCTCAAGCGAGATCATCTGCATCTTTTAAACAACAAGCCAGTTACATAAGAGAGCCTGTAAAAGAGTTTCAATTGCTTATCATCTCCCGCTGAGACCCTTTTTGTGTGTTTCTTTTCAACTAAAACTAGTTGTGAATGTCTCTTTTTAATAATTTTATTTATCCCCCTCTTGGTACACTTTTGTAGTTCTTACACAGGTTGGTAGCGTAGGTATGTTATCAATTCTGAAATTTACCATCCTCCCAATACGCATTTAGCCAATCCGTAAGGCCATGTCTACTGTCATTGATATCTTGTGATATCCAGTCAGCTGACCTGATGTGAATATTATGTTTATTCTCACTCAGCCGAATTTGGGTACGGTTTTAATAACCTAATCGTCTCGGATTCAAGACATAGAGCTGAGGCAACGGCAAGCGACGAAAGACCTCAGTTGCTTGGAGGGAGACGTGATTGATAGATGATAATAACCCACGAAACTTGACGAAGCGTGGCTGAGAGGTTCGCGATTTTCATAAACCCAGGTTGTGCGGCGAATACTCGGGGCTTTAAATTATTAAGGAGAATGTTGCTGTCTTTGTAATAACATCTGGCAAATGGTTAGACTTTCTTGTCTTCTCGGATAAGGGACAATAAAACCTTTTGTGGCCCGTCTCACAACTCTTTGAAACTGATTCTTTCGGATGAAAAAGAACCCACACACTGTTCGGGAAGGGTAGGTGACGTAGTTCCCGTGTTAGTTTCGAGTCTTGTGTTTTTACTAACATGGGTGTATCTGCCATCTGATGATTAAATCCTCGGAGATATTAGCTGCATAAGCTACTCTTAAATCCGAGGATAAGATGAAGTAATGTATGTTAAAGTCCAACACCGAAAGTTCACAGGCTTCCCGTCACTCTGGCGCATGCTCAGAGTCAAAACTGACAATCTCATTGGCTGAGAATACGAAAACGAATTCTCGCGCATGCTTCGAAAATTGGACCTTCCCAGAGGCAATCTTTTTCCCACAGCCCACATGTCCTTTTGGTCAGCAACCGGGACACGGAGCTCTGGAATAATAAATTTTCCAAATTTATGATGAAGTAGCTACTCGATTTATCAATTGCTTATGCGTAAATAGGCTGCGAACGCAGACGTATTTCTGGCTGTTACTTGGGTTCCGCCGAAACAAATTGTTTTTGACGGGACCAAGTGAAAGCTGGAAATACGTCTGCGTTCGCAGGCTAATGCGTAAACTACCGGAAGTAAAATTGTCTGTAAACAAATCAAAACAGTTAAGGGCCGGTAAGTCGAGCATTTCAAACGAATATGGCATAGAAAACTCCAGCTAAGCACGAAAGTTTGTCGCAGCTACTGTAAACCCTTAGGTTTTAATGATCACCCCCATTTCACTTTTCGGGTGAAAGTCCCAACAGAAGCGATCATGGAAGGATACAGTGAATTTACTGGCCATGTTGTAACCAAGGCACGCATACGTCGTGAAACCGGAACTCCTTAAAATCTTGGTCTGGAAATTGTTGATTATTCCAGAGCCAGAGAGCTCCGTGTCTTGGTGCTGACAAAAAGACATGTGGGCTCTGGGGGAAAAGAATGTGATTGAATTTGAAATTGAATTTAATAGAACTATTATATGCGGATTTTTCATGTACTTTGAAATATCCGGAGAAATTTATCAATGGGAATACAGTAATATTTTTCAAAGACCTTTTGTATGGAAACTTTTCAGACAGTATGCCCATGAAAACTATCTATTATCCTTTTTTTCTCAAACTTACTAATATTTATCAGCTAAACAAAAAAAATCACAACCGTGAAGGTGGTTTGGATACCTGGTCTTAAGGTGGCTGAACACAGTTTTTGATACCTCTGTTTCATTTACATTTTTCTCTAAAACCCTTGATCCTTTGGTCACCAAAAATGGCAGCAAGCAAGTTAACAACACAAACTTCAACTTTTTGATAATTAAGCTGACGTATGTACCGTTGCCATGGCAACATGATACAAATATAAACAGGTGTTTAAAATGCGGTTTTGTTTATTTGCAGAAAATCTAGTCATTAGATTTTCTTTATAATTTGCATGCAACAAGCTTGTAACGATACTCGCAAGTTAGCGCTATTTTAATAATAATTTAACAACAGATCTTTAATTATCCCTCTTTGAAGGTTCACTGGCATATCTTGAATTTCCTTTGTTAAAGTTCAATTTTTTTTCAATCCTCCAGTTACTTATTTCCTAAAGTATTTTCGTGCCAAATTTCGTGAAATTCTAATGAGTGGTTCTCGAGAAATAAGCGCCTCCGAGAAGTCAATTTTTCACTCAATCGCACTTTTTTCGACTTACTACGCATGCGCTGCATTAACTGGGTTCTTTTAGCAACAAAGAAATAGCAGAGCTGAGTTCTTTGCATCGTTTACCTTTCTAACATACCTTTGGTAATAAAAGAGTAAAACCATCAATTCAATACATTGTGTTCATTTGTGAAGAAAAAAATAGTACAGATAGCGCAGACATTGAGCAAATAAAATGATCGCTCTATTTATGCCATGTTTGTTTTTATGCAATACTTGTGCGCGCGCTGAATCGGCGTTAGGCTAAGAGCGCGTGCGCCAAAACTGTGTTCGGCCACCTTAATTAGCAGAGATTTTGACGATTTACTTCTCCGTTTACTCTTTAGTTTTTGTTTCGATTGAGAAGATATATCAAACACTCGAGGCAATTTTTCGCCGGCTATCCAAACACCTTCAATTTAGTCAAAATAGTCCACTGCGCGTCGTATTTTCAACTTTCTTTTCGGTGTTTCGATATCCCGATGAAACACAGTCTCGCTTAATATATTACATGGAATCTTCGAAGTAAATGACAATGGAGCGTTTCCTCGTCTTTTCCCTACGGTTAGATTTGAATACTGGTTTAAGCTGATTAGGTATTTTGTTTGGTTGTCCTTTAGGTGGTTTAACTTCGAAAAGGTGGTTGAAGCTTTGGTAGCTGAGAATGTCTATCACATGAATGTGGAGGAACTTCAAACCTATGCTAAAGAAGTATGCTTTATCGAGGATGAAGACCAGTTCAGCGCCATGTTAAATTTTTATCACAATCTTGGAATGATTGTAAAGCACCGAAGTACAGTTATTCTGAAGGCGCAATGGTTAATTGAGCTATTCAAGATGCTGATAACCATACCACCCTTCAATAAAGCGGTACGAAAACGATATGCTTGGCGCTTAAAAGCCTATCTTAATTCTATATCAAACTCCTAGCGTACTCCCGAAACCCTTGGTCACATGGACCTATACATATACTTTTATCGAGGACAACTCTTACATCATGTGGTTTGGTCCTCTGTGTGAATTTGTAAAGTAGCATTGTACCACAGATTAAAACTACTTTCAAAGAAGGGGTTCAAAGTTACAATTGCTAAGACAAACGATACTGGGATAGTTTAAATTTAGCAAGGTTAAGGACAATTATGAAAGTGGACATGTAAAATGCGGGCTGAAGTTTTCAGATACATCATACCTCGATGGCAACTCTGTTCGAGAGACAATTTCTGATTCTACTCTCTTGGTCTTTTACCAATGCAAGTGAAAGTGAGACAAATTAAAGAACGCAAAGGCCCAGCAGGATTATAAAAATTATCCCTCAGAATTGTAGCATAATCATGGCCTCGATCACCATGAGTAATGCTCCATAGGTGAGTGGTTATAACACTTAGCTGATATATGGAAGGTAATGGGTTCAAATGCCTTCGTGACAACTTGAGCTTCGTTTTCACGAATCTTCCTTTGCTTCAACAAAAGGAATTTGTGCAAACATGACGTGTGTGTTTTAATTTGTTGTTAGGATCCCGTAGAACCTCCAAGTACTTTCCCCTGGAGGTAGAGAGAAGCGGTGTCCTCAGCATGGAACGTGTCGATCGTGTCCTTTTCACAGATTCCATTCCGTCAAGGGCCTTGCCTAAGGATAGACATCTTAGACATGATTGAGACATTGTTTGGTTTGATCGCCAAGTTTCTCCCCGCAGCCTCGAACCAGACCTGGCTGTGAAGTACTTTGTACCCTGTCAGCTTAAGTTCGCCACCTGAAAAAATTGCTAAAAATGGAGCACCTCGCCCACACTGGGGGGGGGGGGGGGGGGCTCACATTGCCCGTTGTATCTTCATCTCCGACTTTGGTGGATGGTGTTTTGTATTCCGCAATGGATTGCCTTCTCTCTCATTTCGTTTGTTCAAAGAGATCGATATCCTGTGGTGTTCCAAGGATGTGGATCCGTACACAACAAAGCCTCCACAACACCTGTGACCGAGATAGGCGCTTGGTTTGTAGTTGAGTGGTCGGCAAGTCAATTATACATGATATGATCCGGATTTGCGAACAAGAAGTTACATCAAGATTTCCCTCAAGACCAACGCACCTTGAAAGAGGAATGCAGTTTTCCAGTTTCGACAAATCGGGGGGGGGCCAGAAACAGCAAGAAGTGTGAGCCTCATTGTTTCGTGGAAGGGAACACTTTACAGAAGTTTGGTGCACAGGCAGTTTCCAAGTTACCTTTAGTGGACTGCGGGTACGAGTTCTGTGTTGGCAATGCCCCTACTGTCTGCAGGGAAGTTCAAGAGTGTGTAAACCAACAAGCCAAACCTTGTGCACACACTGAAGATTGTTTGCAACCACCTCCCCTTGAAATAAAAGAAGGAGAACGCTTGATCTGCATGAACCGCGTCAGTGACAAAGTAGCTCACAGTTCCTGGTGTGGAAAAGTGGTACGCCAAAAAGGACAAGCCAGGTGATGGATTTATGAATAACAAAGGTTATGTAATTAAACAAACAAGCTAATGTATCTGACAAGAAATGACCACCCGGGGGGCTGGTCGACATCGTAGATTAGCATGTGTGATACCAGACAAAACGCAGAATGTATTATGTAAACCTGTAGATCAGACATTATTAAAACGCTGGAATGGTTGGAGAGATGGCCTCAGTTCAGGTAACAATGATATATGCGCTATTATTATAGTCATTCAAAAGTATTTTCCCCAGAGGCCCCGTTTCTGATTGGTTTAACCACGTACACGACGCATAATTCACCAGACCCAGCTGCTGTTGGCCCACATTTGGAAGGAAATTTTTGTCAGATTGAATCCACTGACGTCAAAAGTGCAAGCCCGCTGCAGCTTGTTGATCGTTACCAAGAAAACCTTGGGACGAGGTTGTGTTTATTTTTTGATGAGCAGAAAACAAAAAGCTCATTTCTCTTTAAGATATTATTTAAATATTTTTTTCTTTCGTAGGAATATAAAGAATTCTGCAGATCTAATGGTGTTAACCACCCTCGGCCTTCCGACCTCATTGATAACAGCCCTTTTTATCTGGCAGTCATTACGTCATATCCTATTCACAGGCCTCTTCAATACTGCTAGATTATACCATGTTCTATGAATATGGTGAGCTGCGGTGAGTTTCCAGGGCGTTTGTATTACGTTCAGTTTAATTTTATTTAGTTTTTTTTTAATATTTTCAATATTTTTATACACTTGAGCTTTGTTGGATATGAGATGGAAATATACCACTCCTGCGCTACTTGCCTCCGTTGCTATCTAAACATCTCGTATCCAACGCTCGTTCGGGGAATGATTGTTAAACTTCAAGTTAGGTTAAGGCCCGTTTAATGCGTAGTTCCATTCTCCTACTTTCGCATATGTATCTTTATCGACGGTTCGAGTTTTTTTTAATTTTTTTCGCGGGAACGCGAGGCAATGTGTTTCTTTTTTCTCTCGTCCGGGGGGGCGCACTGAGAGGTGTTCAACTTTAGGCGCTTACTGCGGTTGTGTCTGTTTCTCTTCGCGCGAATAGCGCAGGGTTTCGAACTCTGTGGAGGGCTTGTGAATTTTACAGCAGACAAAAATCGCATTGTGTATACGGGCCTTACGGCTGCGCTTAAGCATCCATTCCACGAACGCGTCTGTTGGATACGAAGATTGTGCGCTCGTGCCCAGGCAAGTAGCGGCCGAGTTGGCTATAATCATCTCATATCTCAACCAAGGCCTAAGTGTGTGTGAAATAATTGAAAATATTAAAACTAAACAAAATAAAATTAAGCTGAAGTAATAACGCCCACAGAACCTCAGACCCGCCGCTCACCATGTATTCATAGAGCATGGTCTGATTAGCAGTGTATTGAATGAGGCACAGTAGAGATCAAATGACGAATTGTGCAGATTCAAGTGAAGGTGGTTTATCCACCGAGGTCGAAGGCAGGTGGAGTAACACCACTTGACAGATCTGCAGAAATTCTCAATATCCTACGAAAGCTAAATTCAATAATACGTTGTTAAAAGTTCCAAATATCTTACAGGAGGAAAATCGAGCTCTTTTTTTGTGGTGTTTTTTATGGCGTTTTTTTTTCTGCTCACCAAAAGATAACACAACCTCGTCTCCACTGTTTTCTCTTGTGTCGAAAGCGATTTCAACAATTCTGCAGCGGGGCTGTGGCACAATTTTGACGTCAGTGTGTCAATGCTGACAAAAGTGCGTCCAAATTTGTTTAACAGGTTCAAGCAGCCGGGTATCTAGTGAATTCTGGCGTGTGGTTTTTAACCAATCAGAAAAGCGGGTGATAACGATGTTGAATGCATAAATAATAGCGCATATATCATTTACGACCTGAGGCCCTTCTCCAACGAACCAGTTTTTTCATAATAAGTCTGACACAGGTACATAATATCATTCTGCAGTGAATTTGGTAATCAACATGCAATCTACGATGTCGAGACCAGCGGTGTCATGTCTATTTCTTGTCAGATACATTACTTGTTGAATTACATTACTTTTTTATTCTCTAAATCATACCTGGCTTGGTCCCTTTTGGGTACCAACTTTTCCACACCAGGCAACATAGTGAGTACGTTGTCACTGACGCACTTGTCATAGCAGATCTAAGCATTGCTCCTTACTTTTTATTTTCAGGAGGTGCAAACAATCCTTCGTGTGTGCACGAAGGTTTGGCTGTGGTTTACACACTCTTTGACTTTCCCTGCAGACGGATAGGGGCATGCAACATCAGAACTCGTACCTGCAGTCCACCAAGGTACTGGAGCTGCTGCAGCACAATCTTGTAAAAGTGTCCTTCCACAAACAATCTCACACTTCTTGCTGTTTCTGGCGATGTCGAAACTGGACTGCTTCGTCTCCGTTCGTTCGCTTACGGCGAAATCTTGATGAACTTCTGTTTGCAAATCAGGATCATACAATGTATTACTGCCACCAACAACGAACCCCAAGCGCCCATCTCGGTACAGGTTTGTGGGCGTGTATGGATCCAATTTCTTGGAACACCAAGATATTGATCTTGAACAAACTGAGAGAAGAATCCATGCGGAAACAAAACCATTTGACCACAACAGTGGAGATACAACGTTCAAAATGGGTCACGGTTTGCGGATGGCATCCATTTTCGCAATTTTTTCAGGTGGATCGACTTAAGCTGACAGGGTACAGAGTACACATCAGTTGGCGATGCTGAGACATTGGCGATCAACAAACTGCTCCATCATGTCTAAGATGTCTTCCTTAACAAGGGGCCTTGCCGTGAATGAATCATGGCAAGAAGACACGATCGACAAGTTAGCATTCTGATGGCACCGCTTCTCACTCCGGATAACTCGGAGTACTTGATTCTACGGGATCCTAACAACAAATAAAACACACTTATGGTTGCCCAATTCCTTTTTGTTGGGTAGCAGGGCCAAAGGGAGATTCGTGTAAACAGGGAGGCGAAGCTCAACTTGTCACTCACCAAACGGCATTTGATCCCTAGTCAGCCGAGACTGACCTATGGAGCATTACTCATGGTGATCGAGGCCATGATTATGCTACAATTCTGAGGGATAATTTTTATAATCCTGCTGGGCCTTTGCGTTCTTTAATTTGTCTCACTTTCACTTGCATTGGTAAAAGACCAAGAGAGTAGAATCAGAAATTGTCTCTCGAACAGAGTTGCCATCGAGGTATGATGTATCTGAAAACTTCAGCCCGCATTTTACATGTCCACTTTCATAATTGTCCTTAACCTTGCTAAATTTAAACTATCCCAGTATCGTTTGTCTTAGCAATTGTAACTTTGAACCCCTTCTTTGAAAGTAGTTTTAATCTGTGGTACAATGCTACTTTACAAATTCACACAGAGGACCAAACCACATGATGTAAGAGTTGTCCTCGATAAAAGTATATGTATAGGTCCATGTGACCAAGGGTTTCGGGAGTACGCTAGGAGTTTGATATAGAATTAAGATAGGCTTTTAAGCGCCAAGCATATCGTTTTCGTACCGCTTTATTGAAGGGTGGTATGGTTATCAGCATCTTGAATAGCTCAATTAACCATTGCGCCTTCAGAATAACTGTACTTCGGTGCTTTACAATCATTCCAAGATTGTGATAAAAATTTAACATGGCGCTGAACTGGTCTTCATCCTCGATAAAGCATACTTCTTTAGCATAGGTTTGAAGTTCCTCCACATTCATGTGATAGACATTCTCAGCTACCAAAGCTTCAACCACCTTTTCGAAGTTAAACCACCTAAAGGACAACCAAACAAAATACCTAATCAGCTTAAACCAGTATTCAAATCTAACCGTAGGGAAAAGACGAGGAAACGCTCCATTGTCATTTACTTCGAAGATTCCATGTAATATATTAAGCGAGACTGTGTTTCATCGGGATATCGAAACACCGAAAAGAAAGTTGAAAATACGACGCGCAGTGGACTATTTTTGACTAAATTGAAGGTGTTTGGATAGCCGGCGAAAAATTGCCTCGAGTGTTTGATATATCTTCTCAATCGAAACAAAAACTAAAGAGTAAACGGAGAAGTAAATCGTCAAAATCTCTGCTAATTAAGGTGGCCGAACACAGTTTGGGCGCGCGCTCTTGCTAACGCGATTCAGCGCGCGCACAAGTATTGCATAAAAACAAACATGGCATAAATAGAGCGATCATTTTATTTGCTCAATGTCTGCGCTATCTGTACTATTTTTTTCTTCACAAATGAACACAATGTATTGAATTGATGGTTTTACTCTTTTATTACAAAGGTATGTTAGAAAGGTAACGATGCAAAGAACTCAGCTCTGCTATTTCTTTGTTGCTAAAAGACCCAGTTAATGCAGCGCATGCGTAGTAAGTCGAAAAAAGTGCGATTGAGTGAAAAATTGACTTCTCGGAGGCGCTTATTTCTCGAGAACCACTCATTAGAATTTCACGAAATTTGGCACGAAAATACTTTAGGAAATAGTAACTGGAGGATTGAAAAAAAATTAACTTTAACAAAGGAAATTCAAGATATGCCAGTGAACCTTCAAAGAGGGATAATTAAAGATCTGTTTGTTAAATTATTATTAAAATAGCGCTAACTTGCGAGTATCGTTACAAGCTTGTTGCATGCAAATTATAAAGAAATCTAATGACTAGATTTTCTGCAAATAAACAAAACCGATTTTAAACACCTGTTTTATATTTGATCATGTTGCCATGGCAACGGTACATACGTCAGCTTAATTATCAAAAAGTTGAAGTTTGTGTTGTTAACTTGCTTGCTGCCATTTTTGGTGACCAAAGGATCAAGGGTTTTAGAGAAAAATGTAAATGAAACAGAGGTATCAAAACTGTGTTCAGCCACCTAAGACCAGGTATCGCAAACCACCTGCACACGGTGTGTGATTTTTTTTTGTTTAGCTTGATAAATTCATTTAGTAGGGTTTGAGAAAAAAAGGATAATAGATAGTTTTCATGGGCATACTGGTCTGAAAAGTTTCCATACAAAAGGTCTTTGAAAAATATTATGGTACTCCCATTAATAAATTGCTGCCGGATATTTTCAAAGTACACGAAAAATCCGCATGTAATAGTTCTATCAAATTAAAAACTTCATGAAAATTTCAAATTCAATCACATTCTTGTCCCCCAGAGCCCTTGTTCCTTTTGGCCAGAGCTCACATGTCTTTTGGTCAGCACCAAGACATGGAGCTCTGGAATAATGAAATTTCCAGACCAAGATTTTAGGAGTTCCGGTTTTACGACGTATGTGTGCCTTGGTTTACAACATGGCCAGTAATTTCATTGTATCCTTCCATGATCGCTTTTGTTTGGGACTTTTCACCGAAAGTAAAATGGGGTGATCATTAGAACCTAAGGGTTTACAGCAGTAGCGACAAATGTTCGTGCTTCGCTGGAGTTTTCTACGCCATATTCGTTTGAAATGCTCGCTCACTGGCCTGACCTCCGGTAGTTTACGCATTAGCCTGCGAACGCAGACGTATTTCCGGCTGTCATTCCAAAAACAATTTGTTTCGGCGGAACCAAGTAACAGCCGGAAATACTATTTACGCATAAGCAGTTTGATAAATCGAGCAGCGAATCATCATAGTTCTGGAAATTTATTATTCCAGAACTCCGTGTCCTGGTGCTGACTAAAAGACATGTGGGCTCTGGGAAAGAGATTGCCTCTGGGAAGGTCCAATTTTCAGAGCATGCGCAAGAATTCGTTTCACTTTCTTAGCCAATCAAATTGTCAGTCTTGCATCTGAGCATGCGCAGAGTGACGAGAAGTCCGTGAACCCAGACTTTCAGTGTTGGACTTAACATACATGTACTTCATTTATCCTCGGATTTAAGAGTAGCTTATGCAGCTAATATCTCCGAGGATTTAATCATCAGATGGCAGATACACCCTGTTAGTAAAACACAAGATCGAACTAACCGGGAACTACGTCACCTACCCTTTCCGAACAGTGTGTGGGTTCTTTTTCATCCGAAAGAATCATTTCAAAGAGTTGTGAGACGGGCCACAGGTTTAATTGTCCCTTATCCGAGAAGACAAAAAGTCTAACCATTTCCAGATGTTATTACAAAGACAGCACATTCTCCTTAATAATTTAAAGCCCCGAGTATTCGCCCAACCTGGTTTTTGAAATCGCGACCTCTCGCCATTCGCAGTTTCTCGGAGTGTGCTCTATCAATCAGTCCTCCTCCAAGCAACTAGGTCTTTCGTCGCTTCCTTTGGCACATCACTCTATGTCTTGAATCCGAGACGATTAGGTTATTAACCGTACCCAAATTCGGCTGAGTGAGAATAACATAATATTCACATCAGGTCAGTGACTTGATATCACAAGATATCATGACAAGCATAGACATGCCTTCGGATTGGCTAAATGCGTATTTGAGTATGGGTAAATTTCAGAATTGATAAATACCTACGCTACCCTGTGTAGAACTACAAAGTGTACAAGAGCGGATAAATAAAATATATAAAAAGAGACATTCACAACATAGTTTTAGTTGAAAAGAAACACACAAAAAGGGTCTCAGCGGGAGATGATAAGCAATTGAATACTTTTACAGGTCTCTTATGTACTGCTGTTTGTTTAAAAGATGCAGAGATCTCAGCTTGAGATATTACTTACTTGACAGTATCTCTCCCCCATGTATGGTTCCTGTCTCAAAACATCCATGATTTTGGTGACCGAAGAGCATGAATTCCATCCTCATTAGCCACATCAGTGGTCGCTTGCCTCGCCCTACAATCACAAATAATAATAATAAACTAATATTTTACGAGGGGGCCTCCAATCACCTAGTGGTGGTTTTCAGGAGGGTCCTCTAGAAAATAAAAGTCTAAAACATACATTAAAGGCTAAAAATATACAAGAGATAGAAGTTAAAAACGTAAGGCTACAAGTAGGTGTGTTGAAACTATAACTAGTGCTAAAAGACACTTAGAACTGAAACAAAGCTTAGTCCAGTTCTGAACCGTGTCTCTGTCGGGCAACGCTTCCCTCTCGGAGAGAGAGACTATGGACAATTGTCTGCGCTATGCTCGTATTTTCAGCTACTTAAATAGCTAATCGCTACTGCGCATGTACGATGAGATAAGGCGTGAAAAGAAGAAACAGAAGGGAAGGGAAGCGATGGCGGACGTTTTGTTTTGCGCGGTCAGGAAAAAAAGAATAGCATTTCCCAGATTCGATCTTGCGTGTCCATGTTTGGTTAGTTGCCCTCGATGATTTCCTCTTGCAATTCAGGGCTAGGTTTTTTCGAAAGCCGCTTAAACGATAGGTGTTCATTTTTCTTTCATAAAAATGTTTTTTACTGCTTATTTTCTGTGCGGTGTGAGATTATTCAAACTTAAAACTGAAGAACAAGCAATATAATAAAAAACTTCACCGAAAAGTTTAAAAAAGCGACATCAAAATTCTCGCTAATCCTGGGTTAGCTTGATCGGGCTTTGAACAACCCAGCACAGATTAACTTTTCAGAAGAAACAAATGCCGCGGAGCACTACGTGAATCCTTGAAGTGCAGGGGAGTAGAGAGGTTGTGGTCAATTAAAAAACACTGGATACGGGAGCTTAGGAAAGGCTAAAGCTTGGATAAATGCAAGGACTAACTACCAATTTTCTGGTATTTGCTGCTGATCAAAAATTTTTTCTCAATCTTTTTTGTACTGCTGTAACTAAAAACCTAAACGTTTTTTTTGGAATTTCACCAACTGGTAATCCTCCAGTTGCGTCTTAGGTTAGTAAAAAGAATAATACATATGGAACTTTTAGAACGTTCTCCAGTTGTAATTGTTGTGTCCTTTGCCATCAGTAATGAACGAGCACGTTAAGGTGGCTCAAAACAGTTTTCATTTTCCTCAGACTAGTTTTACAAATTCTTTTCCAATTACAGTTTGGTTTATCGTATCAGTATGAAAATTTACCACAGACATAAATGAAACGTCATAGAATCATTACATCACATTTTTTTTTCCAGAAAACCTGTTACCATGGCAACAATATAACGCATTCAGTTGCACCCAAAAAATCGAAAGCTATCGTGTTATTAAGAGAACGGGTCAGTGAAATCTTCTCAAACTCCATATTACATGTTATTAGGAATGATCGTCAAAACATGTAACGTTAGAAAAATTCTGTAGAACAGAAGGAAGTAAAAACGTAATTTTTCGACTATTGCTTTTTAAATTTTTTTTCCCACCAACAGAATTTTTTTAAAAACTGGTATATATACGCATTCGATTGATCTCAGTTGTCACCAAAAATTTGAAAAAAATTCACCTACTGAAAGCGAAAATATTAGCGCACGAAGTTGGAAAATATGAAAAAGTCAAGGTCGACTAGATCTCACTTTACGCATGCGCGAAGTTGTTGACGCGCGCTCAATCGAGGTTCCTGCGCGTGCGAAACGACCGGCTTTCATCTGGACGTATTCTTTGTGACAAGGAGATATTTTTCCTTACGATGGTTTTACAGGTCACAAGAAAAGTAGCCAAAACCAATTATTTGGGAGAGCTTTACCGTTCGCATTTGCATCAACGTGTTACAAGATCTATTTTCTCTATTCCTTTCTCTCTGATTTGATTCATTCCGCTGACGCATGCATCTTAGCAATGACGTGTGTAGATTGCGCGCTCACGTGCAGCTTAAAACCCTTTCGAGCCTCCTTAAGGGCTGTGAAACAATGGCTTTAAAGTGTTTTTCATTGGCTTTGGCGACGAACGGGCATATTTAATGAGCTCTCTATAAGCTCAGTTTATTCCGCTCTCCTCTCGAAAATCGCAAACTTCACATCCACATTGTTTTTGTTTCCAGAACCAAAAGTAAGGCAAAGAAAATTAAAACTCGCGAGCAAAAACTGCTCCGCAATCGAAGTAGAACGTTGTAGTGAAACACTCTTATTTGCATGGGGCATATTAATAAGCTTTCTCGCCTTCGTCTTTCTCCCGTTGAAACTTGTCTAAATACGTTTCAAAACTCTACTCCTTTTTTCTCCCGAAGAAATAAAAGAAACCAAAGCGTAGACATGCCACAGACATTGTAGTCCCCCCCCGGGGGGGGGGGGGTACTTGACAAAGTTTCATGCGGGGAGACTCCGTCCCGAGGTCCAACCCCTTACCCTTTTATATACAATTTTGGCAGAAAAGGTACCCTTTTATATACCTTTTATTGAGAAAAGGTTTCCCTTTCACATATCTACTTTAGAAAACTGCACCCCCTTTCTAAGCCCTAAATATTACAGGAAAATATCAACCTTTATCAGAAGAAAATTAATGCTAAGCAAACGACAAGTGTTATTTATTCACTTCACGCTGTGAAACGACCGATTTCCCTACCCTTTTATATACCTCAACTTGTGAAATCCGTAGCCTTTTATATACCTGAAGCCTGAAAAAGGTACCCCTTTCGGGCGGAGCCTCTCTATATAGGCCAGTATAGGAAGTTAGCCCCCCCGGGAATCCGCCACGTTAATCATGAACCAAACTTGAAAAGTTTACGAGTGTCGCCATAAATAAATATTATTTCAGTCGGAAGCATGTGCGACAATTGTCCCTGGACCCTCTCTCTCCGAAAGCGTAGCACGGCGTGACAGACAGAGGCCAGAACTGGACTAAAAAAAGTAAGTGTGACACACTCGCAGATCCTAGGTGAATGCCTGGGTACAAGTGTGTACTCTAGAACACTTATTCATGTGGAGGCTCCGCTCCAAGGTCCAACCCCTTACAATTTGGTATACCATTTTTATGCAAAAGCTACACTTTTATTTAAAAAAAGGTACCCTTTTCACATACCTTCTTAATCAAGAACACTGCATCATTTTCTAAACCCTTATGTGATCGGACAACATCGAACATTACCAAGCATTACCAGAGGAGATCGTAACCAAATATCAAGCAATAGTCAGTTCATGTTGTTTCAGGAATAAACATAGCCCTATTTCCCTAACTTTTTATATTCCTGTCAGTTCAATAATTCATAGTCAGCTAAACTTTTAATAAGTGGTCCAGGAAAACAAAATCATTTACCTGCTTGTTGTTTACGCCCTTGCGGCTGCTTGACAAACCAATCCGTGATCTTGTGTAACCATGATGACCATGACTTCTTGTCTAGCGTGTTGTCAATGCTGAAGAATTGCCGGATAACATGCTTCTCATATTCCTTACCCCATATTCCACGCTTTATCTTTGATGTTGTAACCTCGATATCCTCGAATGGTTTATCAGCATGTGTGCCAACAATGAACACTGGAGGTCGGAGATAAGTTAGCATTCCGTCCGAGTCGCCAACCATTTCCTCCCCTGTTGGTCTGATACTGTGGATTGTTACCAGCCATGACAGCAGATTCTCCAGATTTGTTTCGTTGTTTGGGTTTTCCAAAATTACATCGTGTGTTCCTTGTCGAACACAGGGCTGGGCTGGGGCGTCTAGTGCCTTGCTGAGGTTGTGTACCAGGACATAAACTCCACGTGATGATAGGAATACAGGGTGAGAAGCGTAGTACAGGTGCTGCCCAGCAAAATCCCACAAATCTACAGTAACTATGGTTTCTCTCATGGCATCAGCATTTTCAGCATCACCTTGCACGCCTTTAAGCATATTCCTCAACCGCAGATGCGCATGTTTTGTGACGTCATCTGAAGGCGACGTTGCATCCACCATTAATGTTGAATCTTTACGTTCCTTCTGTGAGTACCGGAGCACAGATTACGTAAGCTTATATCAAACAAAAGAAGTAAAAGACAGGAAACAAAACAACTCCAAATAAAGACTAATCCCAAGTTACCAAATATAAAAAGCTTTCCGGTACCTGCACAAAGACCCAATCATCTGTAAGATCATTAATAGTGTTCTTTTCTACAGCTTCTACTCGCATTTCCCTCCTTGGTGGGGAAATGGTTGGGTTCTTGAGATTGCCAACGCTATCAGGAACCTAAATTGAAGTTTTTAAAGGACTTAGCATAGTTGTCCTACTTATCATGATTGCAGTTACTATATACTCATATTTTGGGAATAATAATAATAATTATAATAATAACAATAATAATAATAATAATAATAATAATAATAATAATAATGATAATAATAATAATTTTACTAATAATAATGATAATGATAATGAAAATAACTTTATTTGAGTGTTCTGTGTATTTAGCACTGTAATGCTGATTGGGGACTGACTGTAAATAAATATCTGAATATTTCAAATAGAATATAAACTATTAAGAATCCCAACTGGTGAGAGGCTGACCACTTGGCTATTTACACAACGCGGTCAGGGACTTGAACTCGGGACAACAAATCCACATATCAGTAGGGTGGAGGATTTGAAGAAGGGGACGTATGGGCCTCTCAGAAACCGAAAACCAGCGCAAAAAATGGCCAAAAAACACAAAACTCCAAGAAATTTCGTCCAAGACCGCAAAACGAATAAAACTCCTCACTCACTAAGCTTTGGGTCTTTCTGTTAATGTATAGATTTAGGCCAGCCTAAAAGCGTAGCTCCAGGGCCAGGTTGATCAGAGCACGATTAAAGGAACCCTCCACTGTTTTTGCAAATATCGCTTAAAATGTTCCAAATAAGCTAATTAATAGATTCTATAGTAAAAGAATACCTTACCTAGCGAACTGATTTTTTAATCAATTTTCAAAGAAGAGCTTTTCAGCCTCTTCAAAATTCCCGCGGCCGCCATCTTGAATAGCGCGCAATGGACTGTGGGCATTGATGACGTATCGTGGTTGCTCGCTCCAATCTTTGCTCTATGAATTCGAGATATTTTGGTAAATATGTCACGGATGTTGCCATATCACCTGAACCTAGAGTACTCTTCTAATGAAGAACGACAAGAGAATACATCACAACAAGAAGAAGAAGAGGAGGGAGGTTCAATTGGAAATGTTGATCGCCATCGAACACGTCTTTAGACCGCTTATGCGAATGATGTTCTTCACTGCCGATCGAGAAGGCATCCGCGTGTTGCGAAGAGATGGCATTTTTGTCGAAAGGTGAAGGTACACTATGATGCAAAAAGGTCATCTATGCTCTGTGGTTTTATTTACATAGAAGCCGTATGTTTCGTTAAGTATTTGTATGCTTTTAAAGGTGAAATAAATTTGATAAATGGATCTGACCTGTCGATCTTTGTTTTTACGATAACTGCAGAAATTCGCGCGCGCTCATTGGTTAAATTTTATTGTCCATATGCGGACAGACAGATAAATTTGAAATGCATGCGACGCGTCAGCGAGCGAGAGCGGGCAATTCGACAATTTGTTATCGTAAAAAACAAATTGATGTCAGTTTTTAATGCGTCTGTCCTGTTATTGACAATGAATTTCGTCATAACATTGTCAAAGTAGTCTGCGGATCCACTCGGCTATCGCCTCGTGGATCCACAGCTACTTTGACAATGTTATGACGAAATTCATGATCAATAACAGGACAGACGCATAAAAAACTGACGTCAATTTGTTAACTTGCTCGTTTGTAAATAAAAGCCTTTCGATTCTTTAAAAATGTTTCTACATTTGTGACCCGATAGTTTTTAAGATTCATCAGAAAGAAGAGTAGAGTTCCAGGCTAAAAGAGTACTGTAGGTCCAGGTGATATATGGCTGATATGGCAAAATCTGCGACACGTTTATCAAATTCATACAGCAAAGACTGGAGCGAGCAACCACGATACGTCATCAATGCCCAGAGTCCATTGCGCACTATTCAAGATGGCGGCCGCGAAAATTCCGAAGAGGTTGAAAGGCTCTTCTTTGAAAGTCGATAAAAAAATCTATACATTAGGTAAGGCATTTTTTAAATATAGGATGCATTTATTAGCATATTTGGAACATCTTAAGCGATACTTGCAAAAACAGTGGAGGGTTCCTTTAAGCTAACCCAGGAAAAGGTAGAATTTTGATTTGAGTTTTGTAACTTTGCAGTGAGGTTTTCTGTATAGTGTTTGGCCACCTGTGAGTTTTAATGATCACCATATGCACAAAACAAAGCAGCAAAAAATTGTACCAGAGAATAAAGTTATAAATTGGTTAACTTATAAACCTGGGTTAGCGTTAACCGGCTTCCGAACACTCCATCCCTGTTTTCAACAAGTTAAGCTGACATGAGCCCACGAAAACCAGCACTTGGTCAACTTGAAAAAAACATGCTTGTTGATCTTTAAACCTGAGCCTGCGATATGGTCACGTGATACTGGTCAGTGGATTCCTTGATATGACAACTGTCAATTAAACATAATCTGCATTTTTTTTTTTGAGATCCTTTTTGAAAACCATATTTTTATATGAAATAGTCATCTCAATAAAGATTATTATTAATATCAAAGATACATGCTGTAATCCAAAACTGCATGACTTGGTATTAGCTGGATGGCCGCCGTAGTGTGCGATGTCGTTCGTTGTCGTCGTCGTTGGGCGCACGCGCCCGTGATCCATGCCGCTAGCCATTTTGACCATAAGAAAAGAGTTGCATGGGTTCCTATTTCTATGCATACGTGTGGTTCCTTTTTCTATAATTATGGGGCTCCGCTTGGCGGCCCTTCGGGCCGCCGGAGCTTGGCTATTAATTTTTATAGGTGTAAACTTATTTTACTTTCCAAAGTTCTTTCTGGTTATTCCCTTGTTAGTGCAGAACACATCGTAGCTTAAAAAGTCCTTTTTTATGTAAATCGGCTCAACAGAGCTATAGCAATGTGAAACTAGGAACAAACTGCCATTTTGTAGGTGATTTTTGTTTAAAAAGGACACCACATTATGAAGTTACTTTTTGATCACCATTGTCAGAATTTTCATTTGTGCAGGCACAATGGAAGCCCTTTTTTACAACCAAACTATTTTACTTTACAACCAAATAGTCTCTCTTTCGCTTTCATTCCACGTGAACGGAACGAGTGAGCTGGCTATGTTATTCCCCGAGACGAAAAAGGGAGAAAACTCGAAATTGAGCTATGGAAACGCGATACTGAGTCCACAGTCTTTTGCATTGATGTTATCTTGTTCTTAATGAGACAATGCCGCTGTACAGTTTAATATGTTACAGCCACGCCCCCCATAGGGGGAGGGGCAGATCTAACCGTACCACCGAGGGTAATTGGCTCCTCGGCCACACCAGAAGGAAATTAATATGGGTAACAACGTTGCACCTCCCCCCTTTTTGCTGGGTAGAGGCAGGAAAACAGAAACAAAACACTGATTATAGTGACAAAATATGGGTGGCAGGGAAGGCATAGCTTAACTCCCCTAGAGTAGCAGCGTCTCTAGGGGAACCTATGTTAGGGGGTAACATAGGTTGGACCAGAAAAGGGGTGCCCTTCTGGGAGGACAATAGGTCAGATGGTACGATGACACCATCCTGGAGAGATCCGGACCTATTACCAAGGGTGGCAATAGCACTTACTGTGGGGCAAAGTGCAGCCAAGGTTGCACTTCCCTGCCACCAAAAACTTTATTTATTAAAGAGCTAAGGTTTACACAAAATATAGGAAATAGAATGTAGCAGTAAGTAAACTGATAACATTCATTAGGCAGAGGCTGCTGTCTCACAAGAGGTAATTATAACCACATGGAGGAAAAATAAAAGGAAATTGTACAGGACAAAGCTACCAATACAGGGTGGGGGGAAGGGGAAAGCAGAGAACAGCCTAGCTTGAATAACAGCTTACAACTGAGACAGGGTCAGAAGACAATAGGATTATTAACTGGGGATTGAAGGAGTTGGGAGCGAGTATAGCATGCCAAAATCACATGAGAGCATGGTGGAAAAATACTGAGAGCTTTGCCGTATGATTACCCATGTGGTAAACGGATACTTTACATTAGACATTGACCTAAGGCTATTGCGCAATGGCTAAATTGGGAAAGATAACAAACTAGTAACAACTTTAGACGACAGCTATGATACAGACTACAGGGCTCATTAACCACAGTTTAAATGCTTAAACTTCTAATTTTCATAGACTGCTTGGCCGGGGGGTGGTACTTCCTTATTACAGGCTAATGGGGATGTGCCGCTGGATAGGATCACATTTTCACGACTGGATTGACTATCATTGGGTCCCATTTTCAATAGAGTTACTAGAATGGGGTCGCACATTTTCTGATTTTTAGGGTAAGACAGTTCTTCATATTTACGGCTAGCAAACGTACCAGAATGTTTGCTCTGTGGGTAAGAAATGTAAAGTGTTTTTTTACCAATATAAGGTATATACTTAAATACAAAGTGACTATGTTGGGATCGCGAAAATTACGTATTAATTGCCTTAAAGTGACTAAGGCGGAGTCTATAATAGACTATAGAATAGACTGCAATGGGGTAGGCCATCTGAGAGGCCAGCGGTACATACACAGCAAAAATTGACCCACGTACCTCCTCCGGGCTACTTGTCAGGAGTTACGACCCAAATAACGGCTGCTTAAGAGACTATGCTTGTTATGCACTCCTCTAACTGTAAGTGGTCCCTGGAATTAGTTTTAGTGTGACTGCAAGGTGTGACTTCTTTTCAAAAAGCAGAAAAACCGTAAAATGGATTGGGCAGAAGAATCCGAAAAACCGCCATCATTGTTTACAGACCTGACCGAAAACCAAAGGCTAAATTGGAGAAAACCCACAAACTGTACGAAACACCAAAACCGAAAAACCGCAATTTTTAACAGCGAAAACTGAAAAACCGAACCAAAATTTGGCCAAAGTAGCAGAACCGAAAATCCCAACACCCCCCTCTTTGAACCAGGGACCTGTAGATTTCAAATCCAGCGCCCTAAACCACTCGGCCACGCCGCCTCCCTAAAGAGTAAGAGTAATGACAGAAGAGTAATAACGTAAAAGTAATGAAGGAAACCTATAACATTGTTGTCCAACGGGGTCTCACTTTGCCTGGTAAATGGTGTCAACTTTGTCTACTAAAATCTGACTACAACTAAATGAAAGGCCGCAAACTACCTTCCTCAACCGTGGATACCGTGGATACCGTGGATACCCATGTTTTGTTATGTCATCTGAAGGCGAGGTTGCATCCACCATTAATGTTGAATCTTTACTTGAACTTGCATTGCCGTCATCTGTCAGGTCATCAACGGTATTCTTTCCTACAGCCTCTGCTCGCATTTCACCCTCTGGCAGGGAAATGGTTGAGTTCTCGAGATAACCAACACTTTCAGGAACCTAAATTGTTAAGTTTTTAAAGAACTTAGCATTGTCGTCTCATAAGGGCCTGCTTAATGCAGTTACTATATACTCATAAGACTAATGAAAGACTAATGAAAGAAACCTATTACATTGTTGTCCAACAGGGTCTCACTTTGCATGGTAAATGGCGTCAACTTTATCTGCTTAAGTCTGACTTCAAATCAATGAAAGGTTGCATACTAGTGTTCCGTTACCCTTTGATGTAAAAATTCCCAGCCTTATGCTTTTAGATAATAGTGTTAACAGTCGCATCCTAAGGCGCAATACGACAGCATCAACCGTACTATGATGCCTTGTCGTGGTGTCAAAGTCAGTCGCAAACAGTCAAACAGGAACTATCAGCGCTATGTTACGTTACTCTTGGCCTGCCAGTGTTACTAAGCAGTCTCATACACTGGTCAAGCCTGGACCTGTTACTAATGATCTTCAGCCACCCAAACGAAATTATATATGATAGCTTTTAGTGTCTTTTCAATAAACAACGATTATACCATTCACTTTTAAACAAGAGGCACCCCAGGCTTAAACATACGAACCTCATTCATCACGTAGCTGTTTGCGTTCCCCTCCATTGTTGATTCTTCACCTGTCAGTTCCAGCTCTGATGTCACTTCCGAGTGTTCCTTTACTTCATTGACTATCCAGTGATATTGTTTTTCAGCTAACATTCTTGATATGTCTTCAGAAAATTCCGCAAAACTTGCCTTACTCTCACTCGTGGAATTCCAGTTCTTTATATGATCCACTTCAATCTCGCAAACTGAAGGATCAACTTGGATTCCCTCAGTGCTTGGTTCTTTAGGGTTAAATGGCAAGCCTAAGAGAGACTTCTTCAAACTTGTTTTTCCAGCACGATCCTGGCCAACCAATAAAACTCTACCACGGTAAACATTTACATATCCTTCCTTCAAAGCCTTTTCATAGAGCAGCTTTTGAAAATCACCTTGCGCTTGTATTTCTGCAGGAGCTGTAGGTGTAATTAAGAAAAAGGTAGTGATTAATTTTTCTGATTGCAAAGGCTGTATAAAAGAGCAATGCAAAGATAAGAAGATAAGAACTTTATTAACGTGTCAAAATCTCTAGCGTACAACGTGCGCTAATTGGGTACACCTAAATTACCTAGTGCTAAAATTACTTTAAAAACTACAAGATATGATTATATTTCAAGAACACTCAACTTTCCTTTAAGAAGTTCAATTGCTTATTGTTGCACACTTCAGTCTAACCTGCGATCAGGCCCAATTGCAGCATCGCTCTTATGTCTTCTTATCTCGGTGCTCGCTACAATTGGGCCTGATACAAAGTCTCACAGGAGTTTGTGTCTTCGTCCAGAATTTGGACGAAATCTGATTGGCTGATTCAAGAACCAGAAGTCAGTAAGATGTGCGTTTGCGAGGCTCTTGCGAAAGGCCCGCTATTACAGTCCAATGAGTAATCTCAAGTTGGTTTTAGTTTTATAACACAAAACAATAGAGCCTATCAATTGTTTTTTCTTTATAAAGCGGAGAGGAAAAAGTTCATTAGTTTTGCATTGAGGTACCTACTGAATTCACATAAAAGATTCGGGGAATGATGTTCATGATGTTCATGAAGGATGATAAAGTAAAAACGAAGCGTCCAGACGAGTTCCCACTGACATCTCTGTTATTCGTCTATTTCGGACATTTCCTTTCGCGAACGCCTGGCAACGGTATAAAGACTTGGATGCTGACTGGTTTGTATTCAATAACAATTCATCGAGAAGCAAGACACGTCGAAGCTTTGATAAATACAAGATCAAAGAAATATGATTGGTTTCAATTTTAGGATGCAAGAGAAAACACTTATATTCAATGGACAAACATTTTGAAAGGCTGTATTGTACCATTGTTACTTAAAGGCCGTAAAGCTATCTATTATCGTTTGTATGTACGTTCACCTCTGGAACAACAACATTAATAAAAAACTGTTGGCTAATTCACAGTACAGGCTTCTCGATCTCTAAATTAAATTATAAAGTTTAAGAATTATTTTACACTCGGACAATAACTTGGTATTTCGTGAGGGCAACATAAAAGTGCCTATCGTGTTTTGTTGATAGTAACGCATTCAACTCAGAATACCAATGAATTATTTGAAACACTAATGTAAACATTGTAGCAAGGGAAATCTATGTGACAAAAATGTAAAATATGACTGAACTCCCATTGCAAAAATTCTCAGTGTAAGGTGCAGTAGTTTGAAATGGGCCACAAAGGCTGTTGTACTACTTAATTACATACAGGTCTTTTCTTAAGTTAATGAAAAATTATTCTGTGTCAGGCCAGATCATTGGGTAGTCTATTGGATATTCCATGCTGATATAATTAAAATGCGAAGGGCACGTGAGAGAACATACACACTTGATGAAAGAGTAGGCCTGCATAGTTCTTAAATTCTGAGCTTTGTCATAACATGCATCTCAGGGTCAAGGTTGGGTGATAGGCCTACCACCTGTTCCCAGAGGCCTTATGACTGACTGATGATAACATAGCAAACATCTCTCAAGACTATCTTATTAGTAATGTACACTGTAATTACTCATCATAATTATCTCTTTGGGGGTTTTCAAAAAGCCCCTTCCAGGTAATAAGTGGTCGTGAGCCCACTTAAAAAAGTCAAGAAAGCCAGTGTCAATCACACCTTTTTTCATACTTTTGAAAGAGGGATATTCACATGTACACCTGCCATGAGTATGATGAAAAACATTCCCATTCATAAGGTCGGAAAGAATAATTTTCACTGCTGCTGTGTTCAGACTCCTTCTTCTGATCTAGATTTTCCGAATTCCATCAAGGGAACATGATACCCTCTCTGCTGATCTTTGTGTGACATTTCCCAATAGGGATTTCAGAACCATTTTCAGTGAATCCAATGGCTTGCTTCCCCCTTTTACCCTCAATGTTAAAAAACCTGTTGGCAAGAAGCCGCTTAGCTTCCTCCTTAGAGAGGACTGCTAATACTTTGGCAAAAAAAAAATGCAGGAGTAACTAGGAATACTTTAAGAGTGCAAGTAATTATATTCCACCAGAAGAGCAATCTTGAAACCTATAAAAAGCCTTGCAGCATCCCGTTCCCTTATTGCATCATTCAGTGCAGAATGCAGCGGCTCGACTTATTACAAGCTCTCGTCAATTCGACCGCATCACCCCTATTTTGTTCGACCTGCACTGGCTTCCAATTTCTGAGCGAATTAAATTCAAAATAATTCTGCTCACCCATAAAGCTCTTCACCAGCAGTCTCCTATCTACATTCAAGACCTAATACGCCGTTATTCAACTTCAAGAACGCTCCGGTCATCCTCAACATTACGCCTGACTCCTGTCAAATTTAATCTCAAGTCTTATGGCTCCAGAGCTTTTGTTGTTTCGGCTACTGAACTGTGGAACAAACTACCTGATGACATTCGTTCCTGTGACAATTTAAATCTTTTTAAACGTAAACTTAAGACTCATCTTTTTAAAAATTACTTTAATGTATGAACTCTTTTGTTATCCATGTCAAGCACCTATATCTTAGACATCCGTTTTATAAGTATTTAAATCTTTGATAACGTAAACTTAAGACTTACTTTTAATATTATTTTAATATGTAATAATGTAATATTTTTGTAAATCGCTTAGAACAGAACTGGATAAGCGCTATATAAGTAATTTTATTACTTATTATTATTTAAGAAAAAGAAACCAAACTGCAGTCCACTGGTGTGGTTATTGTAGATGAAGTCTTCTTTGGGATTTTCATTTGCACTGACTTGCTAATTTGATGGTGTTTGTGCATATGTACTCAGCCTCTCCCTGTGTTTTGACAAGGAAGCTGTTACACAATAATACACAAGCCCCACAGGAACTGTAACCGAGGAGGATAGGGAATGCTCGTGTAATGTACTGTTTGAAGTGAAAGCAAGCCTTGGAGGACAAACAAAGGTATCACTGTTTGATAAAAGTGGTACAATATCACATGGATTCTCAAAAAATGTCATAAAGACCATAGTGGCTAAGTGTGATAAGCTGTTCACCAGGGTGGACATCATGCATATATGTTTTCTGTCATCACCAAGGTTAACCCTCACTGTTTTGGAAATCTTGTATGAGCTTTTTGGAGACTTCCAACCATCAAGTATTGACTACAAACTGTATCAAACAACTGAAACCATGGTCACCCCCTTGCTTATGCAGAACACAGAAGATATGCCATTTGACACGTTTTCTGATTGTGAGGAAAATGATTATTTGTGAAGAGACAAAACTTTTGTCAGGATTAGCTTACCATATTGGAAACTATGGCAAGGCTATATTTTTAAAATATGTTAAATATTGTTTAGCAACACTGAAGATCAGAATTTTAAAGTTTTAAATAAATTGTGTAAGATGAATATGCAGTGGTCCCAAAACGTCTGACCTTCACAAAATATCAGCGCCGACGATTTAAAACTATAAAATTTATTTCCCTTTGTCTGGTAAATCATTCCTGCAAAAGGCAGTTGAGCCAGATCACAGGTTCATGCTACACTTAAAAATTTAAGATATTTTTCCAGTGAATTATTCGCCAACCAGCGTATTAAGAAGAAATCTGATAGAAGATGGGGCAATTTCAGGTTTTAGTGGACAAAAATCTGTACCAGAGCAATTTTAAATATATTAAAGTCATTTTTACATTTTTTTTAAAGTTAAATACATAAATAATTGCCTGAAATAACACCGAAAAATAATTTCCCACGGGAACGAGAGAAAATAAATGTCAAAGTTCAGTGATTTTGTGGAAACACAGGCAAAATTCCATCATCAGTTTCATTTCACCAAAACTTTGAAGCGTTTCATACGAAGTTCAACATTCGTTTTCGATGTTTGGTGTTGTTAGAAATGAATTGTTTTGAGAAGATAATTAAAAGAGCCTTACAGAAGTTTGCAATACAATGTAAATAATCTTGGTACAAGATTTTTGTCCACTTGTTACTCCAACGTCTGGCGGATTCCGTCTTAAGAGTGACTTTCTATAAATACTACGGAGAGGTGTGCAAAATGCAAAAAATCGAATTCCCTCAAACTTTTTCACAAGAAAGCCCTCTGGAAACTATTTAAGAAAATACAACTTTCAGTTCGTTTGGATTTATATTTTTCAAGAAAAGCGATTTTTTAATTTTCAACCTCGGAGAAGCCCTCGAACCACTGAAAAATGTGTTTCGTATTTGCGACTCGTGTGAGAAAACTAAAACAAATATCAAAACTATTTCAATGTTGCACAATTCAATGACCCTTCCTTCAAATAGTACCGTTATTAGAATTCGAAAAGATTCAAACCTGAATTTTTTAAAAATTTTCAAATTTACCCTCCCAAACACCATCATCAAAAAGCTCGATTTTGGCAAATTTCAACGGCAAAATTCCCTACCTGGTACATGGATTCCGCTGTAAAGATGGTATTCTATAGAAAGAGTAAGGTTTCCTCTATCGTTCTGTGAAATAAAATTTTGGGGCAACTCAAACTGCGAATTTTGACGACCAAAAATATTTACGGTACTTGCTTAAAAATTATGACCTTTGAACTTACAGTTGTCTTAATAAATACAAGAGATAACCTAAACAACAGTGAGAATTTTAGTATGAATCTGGCCCTTTCCCCCATTTCAATGATTTATAGTTATTTTTTATCTTCTGTGGGCAATTGTATAGAAAGTAATACTTTTTTTACGCTTCTAACTTGTTTATGAGTACATGTGTATTTGATTACTGAAGCGGAAATTTGTGAATATTAAATTCGTTTCATCTATAAAGTTCTATTTCAAAATACATAATTTATACGTACGGGAGAAAGTCCGCTGACAGGGGCAGAAAGTCCGCTGACAGGTACAGATAAAGTACATATCGTAACAGTGAGAAAGAGGAGCAAGGCTGAAAACAAAGGGAAAAAGGAAAAGAAACCTTAAAGAGTTGTGTATCCAAATGGCAAGTATGTGTTTGAGTCTCCTTATTTACAGGGGACGGGAGCTAAACGGACTAGGGCGGGACCTACAGTTGCATTGCATAGCTTATTGGGGTGCTTATGATGTGGCTAGCATAGCCAATAATCTCCCACCCCCGGTAACTAGTCTCAGACAATGTAAATGACACGATGAATTTGGCGCGAAATAAGCGGAAAATTCCCTGTGGTAGCGATCACATCAAAGCCATATGCTTCGACACTGAAAGATGGATTCTTCAAGTAGTTTACAAGATTCTTTGTCTCCCGATAAAGGAATATTTGTGTTCACGTGCGATGAAGTATGCAGGGTGATTTCTGAATATGAAACAGACACCATAAGTTCAAAAGTTCAAAAGGTCAGTGCACTATTTTACAAAAAATCATGACTTTGCCCTGGCATTTATTTTTGCCCTTGTAATTACCAGGGTTGTTTAGTGATTAGTCACACTACAGCTAATAAATCATTCTACGGGAAAGTCAGGTAACTTTTCCAATAATCAATTTGTAAAACAAATAAATATTAAGGAAATGCATTGTTGTCCAACAAGATCAGTTTACCAACAAATGCCTTGATGATAAATTGTGACTAGGGGTTTTCTGAAGGAAGAAAGAGACAAAAGAGGAAAGTAGTACAGGACAAGGAGGACAATTGGAAGGATCACTTTCCCATGGTAAAAAAAAGTGCTATACATACCTAGTTCACAACCACTCCCAAGAGATTTAAGTGACAAAGACTTGGATGACAAGAACAATAGAGCTAATTCTTTTATTAATGGTCATCCAACACAGCAGTGATGACGTCAGTTAATTGTATGCCAGTTACTTAGATTTATGGTAATAAAAATGTGCCAAGCTGTTGGTCTGCACTTAGTTCACATAAGCCCTAGCTCTTTTCATAGAACATTTTCTTACACATTTTAACTGAATCCCTTTACACAGGATACCCCAAAGCAAAACAATGATTAAGATTGTGGTGTCTTTGTTTGTATGGTTAGTTGTGCAAATACCATATTCCATCGATTACCATGTCTCTTTTGATAATTGGCTTGGCATGAGTTACATGTAATTCAAATCAAAGCGCTGTTCTTTACCTTAATAAGGGATCACCATAGATTAAGTCCAATTACCTTATACTCAAGCTGTCCTTATGGCCTGTGCTATTTTCAAGATCCTAGTGGCTAGAGGACAATGGTCACAGAAAACTCGAAAATGTTATGGTATAGTGATTCTAGTGTAGTGTAAGACTAATGTACCAAAGTAACTATTCTAGAAATAAAACTGTGGATGGACTTAAGTCCAATTACCTTGTACACAAGCGATCTCTCTAGCCGGTAAATCACAGAAAACTGAAAATATTACTGTAGAGAGATCCTAGTGTAGTATGAAAGTAAAGGACAATGTATAAAACTATTCTACAAATAAAAGTGTCCTTGCACTTGAGTCCAGTTACCTTATACACAACTTGTCCCTCTGGTCGATAGTATTTTCAAGATCCTACCAGCCAGAGGGACAAGATGACAGAACACTGACACTTGAGTTCAGTTACCTTATACACAACCTGTCCCTCTGGTCGATAGTATTTTCAAGATCCTACCAGCCAGAGGGACAAGATGACAGAACACTGAAAATATTTAACTGTAGAGTGATTGTAGTGTAATATAAAAGAAAAAGAGCAATGGATCACACTATTCTAGAAATAAAACAAAGTCCAGTTACCATCCTCATACACAAGCTGTCCCTCTGGCCAATAGTATTTTCAAGATCCTACCAGCCAGAAAGACAAGATGACACACTTAAAATATTTAACTGTAGAGTGATTGTAGTGTAATATAAAAGTAAAGAGCAATGGATCAAACTATTCTTGAAATAAAACTGTGGATGGACTTGACTCCAGTTACCTTATACACAAGCTGTCCCTCTGGCCGGTAGTATTGTCAAGATCCTACCGGCCAGAAGGACAAGATCACAGAAAACTGAAAAGTTTCGACTGTAGAGTGATTCTAGTGTAGTATGAAAGCAAAGGACAATGTTTAAAACTATTCTACAAATAAAACTGTGGATGGACTTGACTCCAATTACCTTATACACAAGCTCTCCCTCTGGCCGGTAATATTGTCAAGATCCTACCGGCCAGAAGGACAAGATCACAGAAAACTGAAAATATTTCTGTAGAGTGATTCTAGTGTAGTATGAAAGCAAAGGACAACTTGAATAAAACTATTCTACAAATAAAACTGTGGGTGGACTTGACTCCAATTACCTTATACACAAGCTGTCACTCTGGCCGGTAGTATTGTAAAGATCCTACCGGCCAGAGGGACAAGGCAAAGAAAGTTTGAATTTGCCAATCAAGAGCTCAATAAACTAATTCGTTTCAAGGAAAAACGTATTCAAGAACTCTTGTGCCTAAGTCAAAGACGGTTACAAGACGTCTACAGTGTTTATACTACAAGACGTCTGCAGTGTTGGCGGTTTACGAACTTGACGGGAAGAGACCTAGAGAAATTTACAGCATTTACCGAACAATTCACTGCTTTAAGCTCTACATATTATTCTTAACATGTCAGGTAAATAAAAACGTACTTGTATTGTTGCTCAACATAGTTTTACCACCGGCAATTCGCATATTATGAGAAAGTATAGTTCGCCATATTGGAATAGCCGACAATATTCCGAAAACTCCTCGGCTCGGAAACTCGCTCCTAGTACTCCTCGGTTGTCCTTCTGAGCGGTAAGATTTAGGCACAACCTAGGGAGGTCAAAACAAACATGCGGAATTTAGTGTGTCATGTCATAGCGCGGATTGTAGTGGTCACGGCAAGGTTTCAGTAGAGCTACAGATAGCTATTAGATCGAAGTTATTGTTTTACACAATCAAGAGTCAAGAGAATTGACAAGAACTCGAACGGCGTGTTCCGCTGTTTATTCATACGATGTTGTAAATAAATACTCGTGATTGCGGACATGGCGAAATGAGGAACAAATGGTTGAGAAATAGAAGAAACGACATCACACAAGGCCGGGAGTTCTGGAGTCTTTAATATCGCCTTCGAAAGGGAAGGGAAAATAAGAAGTTAATACAACATGTACACGGGGTATTCGTATTTGGTCACTCATCCCGGTACGAGCCCTAACCAACAGGGCTTAACTTTGTTGAGCGGACGAGACGTGGTGCTGTCCTTTCATTTTTTGTTTTAAATTTCTAAGATGAGAAAAGGTAACAAATAGAAAAAAAATCACTGATATTGGCTGGGAAAATAAAGAGCGTAAAAATGAGAGGAATGAAAATAAGAATTATTACTTGCTTTGGTGATCGGACAAGAAGCAGGGGTCAAGAATCGTCACTTTAATTCTTTATTATTGTCTCGGTCTCTCGGACGAGGATAGCTCGGTCTCTCGGACCGATAACTTCATGAATGTTTTCAACGGCGTTACATCTCCTCTTGCATTCTCTTACCGTTGCGTTTTTGCACTATTTCTTCATAATGCCAATGGGCTTTAACTTAAACATAACCTACAGATTAAAACCTCAACGAGGGGTGGGGGAGTAGGGGGTGAATAGGTTTTCGGATCGACGCATTTGGCCTTAAACAGAAAAAGAAAGACAGACAGACAGAAAAACTACTTGCGCGGAATTTGACGCATGAAAGAAAATCGGAAACTTTTGTTTCTGCAGCCAAGTGTAGCATTTTAATACTGAGTAAGAGTTGAAAGTTAAATTAAAACTCAAAACAATAAAAAACAAACAAACAAAAAACGCAGTGGCTCGCAAAATAGGCTCGCGGCTCCCGCTCTAGCTCCGGCTCGCAGGCTCGCAAATAAGTTACACTCATAATTGATATGTCTTTAAATTAATAACAAAGATGTAGCAGCTACAGTATGATTTCATGCCTGGTCAAGACTGTGCTTTAGCAGTGTCCGGTTGTCTCAAGGGGACGGGTTTTCAAGTTCGGAGACAAGAAAATTATTACAGTAGTTCCCTGGCCGGGCGACCTGCTTTTTGAGATTTAACTTAAAGATAAAAACAACCATCTTTCCTTTCTTGTATTGAGAAGTTTTTGAGGCAAAAATGGTTCACTCCAGAATGTTTAAATCCATTTGTGAATTTGAAGTCAAAACATCAGTCGTTCAATGGCTTGTACATGTATTAAAAGTCCCCAGAAAAGCAACAAACTATAGAAATGTTATCTTGACTACTATGGATATTTTTGACCTTATAGATATTCAGAGATCAAAACACCAAAGCTATGCAAATATTCATATGAATCAAAAGCTCTAAAAGTGAAATCAATAATTGATTTTTTTTTTGGTTGCCAAATGTCTAGAACAATACGTAAAGAAAAGTGAAATTTATTTTTCAATAGCACCAGACCACAAATCAATTTACATTTCAATGTCGTGGACTAACCTAACACCCAGGGGCCCCGCACTTCGAAAGTTCAACAACTCTCTTTTGAAAGATGAAGAATACGTCGACAAAATCCGCGAAACATACGCCCAAACTTGCATTTATTACTCTGATTCAGTAAACAAACGGCTATTTTGGGAAATGCTTAAGATGGAAATAGAGCAGTAACCATTTCTTTCAGTAAAAATCTCGCCAAATCAACATACCGTAGGGAGATGGAAATTAGGCGCCAACTAGACGTCTTGGACGACATCATTTGTAACAACTTTCACTTCTCTGAAATCGATCCGGTCTTAAAAGAATTTGATAACCTCTAAACAGAACTTCAATCAATATATGACAAGAAGGGAATGGCGGCAATATTTAGATCAAAATGTAGATGTATTGAAATGGGCGAACGTCCCACAAAGTATTTCTTTAACTTTGAGAAAAGAAATTTTATCAAAAAAACTATAACGGAGCTCCGAATGGAGGATGAAACAATTATTAAAAATGAGACGCAGATCTTAGACGCCATTGAGAATTACTTTAACAACCTATATATGTCAGCAGACAGCACAACACAGGATGATTATGATAAATATATTCAGGATTTGTCTCTCCCCAGGCTTCGTGATGAAGAGCGAGATAATATGGAAGGTTTATTAACGTACGAAGAATGTAAAAAGGTTTTGAAGACCTTTCAAAAGGATAGGTCCCCGGGTGAGGATGGTTTTACAGTAGAGTTTTACCAATTTTTTTTTCGAACTTCTTGGACATCATCTTATTGCAAGTTTCAATGAGGCTTACGAAGCAAATGAGCTTACCATCTCTCAAAGAAAAAGAGTTATTACTCTGATACCAAAAGAGGACGGTTCTTTGTTGGATTTATCGAACTGGCGACCAATTACACTTCTTAACGTTGATTGCAAGATCGCTACCAAAGCAATAGCAAAAAGACTAGATGCATCGCTGCCAAAGTTAATTAACCATAACCAAACGGGCTTCATTAAAGGCCGTTACATAGGTGAAAATATCCGACTAATAATCGATGCCATGGAATTTACTAAGGCTCATAACATTCCCGGAATTTTGGTATCCCTGGACTTCCGGAAAGCATTTGATTCCCTAGAATGGCCTTTTACAATGAGAACTTTAGACGCCTTCAATTTTGGAACTAGTATTAAAAAATGGGTTTCCACTTTTTACACGAACATAGAGGGTGCAGCATTAAATAATAGTTTTCTAAGAGATTGGTTGAGACCTCCTAGAGGTGTTCGTCAGGGATGTCCTCTATCACTGTATCTGTTCATTCTTTCAGCAGAGATAATGGCTAACAAGCTTCGACAAGAACCCAGTATCAAAGGAATCAAAATAGCAGGGAACGACCTGAAATTGAGTCAATACGCCGACGACACAAACCCCTTTTGTGCTGACCTGATTTCTGTCGAAACTTCCCTCGAACTAGTCGAAAACTTTGGTAATCTGGCAGGCCTAAAATTGAATCGCAAAAAAACAAAAGCAATTTGGCTGGGTAGATGGGAAAAAAACAAAAGCAACCCGTTACAATTGAAATGGTTGCATAGTCCGGTTAAAATCTTAGGTATTTTTGTCTCATACGATGAAAATGGAAACGATCAAATGAATTTCAACCTTAAACTACGGAAATTGCAAACTAATTTCGACATGTGGAAGGCACGTGACCTTACACTATTTGGGAGAGTTGTTACAATAAAATCCTTGGGTCTATCACAACTCGTTTATTCAGCTTCAAATCTCAATGTTCCCGTGTAAAGAAATAACTCCGATAATTAAGACAAAATTGTTTAAATTCTTATGGTATAACAAAAGAGACAAAATCAAAAGAGCCGGGCTTTATCAAGATCGAGAGAAAGGTGGTATATGTATGACGGATGTCGAAATTATGATCAAAGCTCTGAGGCTCGCTTGGATCCCAAGACTTTTGACCCCTGAAATAAGAAATTGGAAAACGATTCCAGACTGTTACCTAAGAAAATATGGAGGTTTGGACTTTCTATTAAGATGTAATTGTGACGTAAAATATATAGACGGTCTCCCCTTGTTTTACAAAGATATCCTTACTTTTTTCACTGAATTAAAAAGCCGCCACAGCTACGACGGGATGCAAGATATGGTCCTTTTTAATAACAAAGAAATTCTCGTCGGAGGAAGACCCGTTTTTATTAAAGAATGGTTTGACAGCAATATTTTGTACATCCGAGACCTGCTGAACAGTAATGGTCAGCTACTGTCTTTCCAAGAATTTAATAACAAGTACGACTGCAATACGAATTTTCTAAAATACTACCAAGTTACCAGTGCAATCTCAAAATTTTAAGTAATCAAAGCAAGAAATACAGAGCCACCGGAAAACTAACTATATACTAGAAATAACTTTATGTTTCAATTACACGACTCCACGCAGATACATCTAGATAATACTAAAACTAGAGACTTCTACGCTTTACTAAACCGGAAAATTCACACGGTCCACCAGACTGGCCCAATGAATTGGAACAACATAACAAGACTGGATGAGAATGCCTGGCAAAAAAATTTTTACCTCCCTAAAAAACATCTGCAAGGAGACAAAATTGAAAGAATTCCAGTTTAAATTAATTCATAGGATTGTAGTTACGAGAAAGGAGCTTCATCGATATCGTATTAAAGCGGATGATGATTGTCTTTATTGTGGTGAGAAAGATTCAATTGAGCACACTTTTCTTAGCTGTCGATTTGTAAAGATTTTCGTAAACAATGTAACTGATTGGTTTAACGCGGCCAATAACTCAAAATTTGCTCCAACAACTTTTTTTTTTTTTTTTTTTTTGCAGTTGAGCTGTCGTATGTGCCATTGCCAACTACAACAACATCAACAACATCTTTATTTCTTTCATTAAATATACAAATGTCACACCACCTGCAAATAGCAAGGCTAATCGAGGCAGGTGGTGTGTGGACGGCTTAAGATTTATTATGATAGTACCATAGTACCATATTTGTAATAAAAAGGGTCAGTCACGAGAGAAATTGAGATAAGAAAATCTAGGCAGCTATTTAGATAAGCGGGAGCTAATATTTTTTAAAATCGGAGATTATCGTGTTTAGGTCAGCATAACTATCCTGAACTTCACAATTGAAGAGAAACTCTTTGGTATCATATCAGGCCCATATGAAAAGGAAATATTAAAGAAATTTAATTACACAATCCTATTTATGAAGTACTACATATACACCAGTAAGATGCATGACCAAGCTATTCACCTTTCTGTCTTTGTTAAGAAAGTTTTACTTCACTGACAGAATAGAAAGCTTTAGTCATTAGCTACGAAAAAATGCCCCTCGCAAAACCTTACAAAACCTCGCAAAACCTTGCAAAACCTTGGCTTCCTAGCCTTGTTAACTTTTCAGTTATTTTAGGAAGCCAAACAATTGCATGAGAACCATTTATCTTTGGCATCTATAAAGTGGATAAATGCCTGAGAAACAATGCGGAACATTTTTATTTGAGGGTCAATTGGTTATTATATATCAATTATTAATGTTATAAGATAATTATAATTAATTTTTGATTTTTTTTTGTGCTACTGAGCTTGAGTTTTAGACACCCTAGCCTACAAGGTTGGGTGCCCGAAGTGCACGAGTACAGCCTTGACTGTTCCTGTCAGTCAATATATGAACAGTGTACACATCGGTGGCCTGGATTAAAACATCCGAAAGATTTTCACAGCAACCATGGCCAGGTGAGATATTTCTAAAGAATATGAATTTAAAGTGCATATGAAGTGAATCGTCAAATGACGACGAGAATATCGATGTTGTGTATAGCCAATACACGCCGTATCGTATTGCAATCTCGTAGTCTTGTCCACAACTTTACGTCATCAGGACATTTTGGCCGCGCGATTCGAAGACCATTTTTGAGGGCAAAATCGCACAATTTTCAGGTGTTGTAAAACGATCGCCAATTTTTTTTCAAACACGAGTCAAACTTTGGAATAGTGTCTTTAAAATGTTGAACTTTCAAACTACTGAAAAACTGATTTCCCTTCATATGCACTTTAAGGTTCTCATGATTGCTCATAGGTACTGATATTTATTGTAAACAATATCTTACTGAGT
>JAHPZR010054098.1:20000-30245 GCA_019787425.1 Platygyra sinensis | reverse complement strand
TACTATTAAGCACCTCTTTCCCTTTTCTGTGTAAAGATTTATTTTATTACTTACTTTCCTTTGGATATGTCTTGTTTAATTTGAAGAAAGAAATGATATCTACAAAATAAGAAGATGGTTAACTGTCAGTAGTAAGTAAAGTTTGAATCCTGTTAAAGCTAGAAATTTTACTCCATGCTTCAACAATACTTTCACATTGTTTAAATTTCAAGAAGGCTCTGTAAACAAGACTCGCTCTCTCAACTTGTTGATAAATCTTGAAAACTGGCATTTGCTTTTACCTGGTAAGTTCCTCTGTGAGGTCTTGTGGTTCTGCAGCATAAAACCTTACTCTGAAGTGTAACGTGAAAGGTGGACCAACTAGAAACACAAATTATTAAAAAGAAAATGTAGTCTGATCTACTCACTAAAAATAAAGATAAGCTAAATTAAAAACTAAAGCTAGTCAAGATAAACTGAAAACAAGTGGTTAGAAATAGCAAGATAAAGTGAAGTTCATTTTCTGATGAAGCATTGGACTGAAAAGCATGGATAGTCTAAGAAGTCCTGTATTTTGTGTATAATTATCAAAGGCTTGGCATGGTTCTGAAAAAAGTTATGTTAACACTGGTCATGAGGAAATGAATTAGGTACATCCTCATTTTGCAACTGTAACAATAAATAACCACTTCCTTTATTACTACAATGTGTGGTTCCAGAAAATATCCATACCCCCACCACGGAGGGAATTGGAAATTCCGAAGGGGGAGGGGGGGGGTCAAGGACCCAGGAAATTCCAGAGGGGAGGGGGGTTGTATGATCGAGTTAGTTTCCAGAGGGATTCCAGAGGTCCTTTGATTCATACGGATTTGAGTGTCGATCAAGCTGTTCAAAAATCCTTCTTACCTACTAAGTAGACCTTTCACATGAAAAATAGTGGCTTGAATACTTGTATTTGACTCGCATTATATTTGAAATACATTTTCTTTCTTCAAAAAGCACTTTGGAAGCTGACAAGTGCGAAGAACGTGCCGTTGCGTGGAAATGGCCGCCATTACTTGTTACCAGTCCACATGGAGTCACCTTCTGGACCGAAAAGCACTGGGCACTAGCCTAGTTTGTTTTCGCATCAGTCTTCGAAGTGGCAGTCGATTTCTTTCGTGAAAATTAGTTTCTTTATAAAGGTAGAAATGATGTTTACTGATTTGACAAACTTGAGAATTTCTTATCCCTGTTTATCTCTGTCTATTTGTATGCAATTTTGCTGCAAAATTGGCTTTCGTTCTGAGTCTGTTGGCGATCGTGTTCGCAGTAAAAGTATGGTGTCAATTTCATCCACACTCATTTTCAGTCCTTCAATGGAAATTGTACCACATTTACAAAGGGAGTTAGTCGTGTAGGAAGGTAATTTGACAAGTTAACATTTTATCTTTTCTTTTAAAGCATGTTTCACTAAACTGCTGAATGCTTTCTTTGCGAGTGTATTCAGATATAGATGTTACAATCGATCAAGAATATTAGTAGTTACGTGCAATGCAGCTAAATGTTTGGAGTGTTTACTTCTACTTTAACACACTTTCTTGCCAAAACTATTTTTTCCAGAGGGTATGGGAGTGTACAAAATAAAAGTGGAAATTCTGGAGGGGTGGGGGGTTATTTTAGTGGTCAAAAAATGGAAATTCCGGGAGGAGGGGGGGGGGGGCTTACGTGAAATTCCCTCTGTGGTGGGGGTATGGATATTTTCTGGAACTACACAATAAAACTTTATGATTCTCAAATTATTTGTTCTTATGGAGGAAGATGAGGACCTCAATTTGTAACTACCCTTACCAGGTACAATTAAGTTTAAAACAAAATTTCATCAGGTAAATTTCCTTACTTCTGACTTGCTTCTTGATTTTTTTCAATGGATTTAGCCAGTGCTGCAGAGAAAAAGAACATGTTTGCAATTGACAATAGGCTGTGGTTAAAACAATCTAAAATAGTCAAGAATTTACATTTATTGTATATATAGCAAGAATTTTAGGCAATAAACCTTGCAAACAGAATTCTATATGTGCTATATTTTCACCTGTGAAAAAAGCGATACGTCCAATCAGGTTTGCGTATAGCGTTCTTCACTGGTGAAAAATATAACCAATCACTGTTCATGATAGAATCACTTAGCCAATCAGAGTTAAGCACTCTAATGGCTTCCGAGAAGTGTGGGCTTGAAAGCGCGGGCTTGAAGCGTGGGCTTGTTTTTCATTACGCTCGGTCATTCATTACGTTCTAAGTGTTCTGCATGTAAAATTATGGTGCCGGAAAAAACTAAAACTGATTTAATGGATGTGTTTAATTCTCGTTATATATACAATAAACAAATTACAGCATAGAAAGTGCTTTGTACAGATTTCTATTCACTCGTTGCAAAACTTTGGAAAACTCACTCGTTCACTGCGCTCACTCGTTCGTTTTCTTAAGTCTTGCAACTCGCGAATAAAAATCCGTATGTTGCACTTTCTATGAAGTAATCTATTTGTATCACATGAAGAGTACCATAGCCTATTTTTGTTTCTATTGAAGAGAACTTGATAACTTGTGTGAGGGTGTAAAACGTTCCAATGACTTTCAGTTGAAGATTTTTAGTTTTGGTCATTTTGTAATTTTTGCGACACATACATGTACATGGACCAAGCATAAGGTCAAGATGGCTGGATATTTGCCAAGGTCTTATTTTTGTGTGTGTTTATGGAATGAGACAGAGTCAAGGCCCAATTAAACAGTCAATCATAGAAAAAAACCAAGAACATTGCCAATATCCAAACATCTTGACCAAACAAAATTAGAAATAAAGGATTTATCGCATGGAAAAGAACACCCTTTACTTGTGGGGCACAGCACGTAAACCAAAGCAAGCAAGATAACTCCATCTTGCCTGCTCTGGTAACCAATCACAGTGCAGGATTTAGTCATCTTGACCACTCATTGAGCTAGTCACATTATCAATTATGATCACTGCTTTTTTACTGAACATGTTTCCCATACCGAGACTTGATGTGTGTCCATAAATTGAAGACCAAAGTAGTCTTTTTCAACCAGATCAAGGTTCTTGAAAACAAGGTCGAGGAGTTCTTGTCCTTTGGCCTTTTTCTGTTGAAATTCAAGCAAATCACAGTCAAGTTGAACCTTGCAAAGAGCTGTATTTTTAATACTATTATTATCACTTTGATGAACCACACATTCAACGCTTTTGAAGCTCACTTTTTAATGGAACATCATCCATCGTTCATTTTACAACGAGGAATACAGAGGAACCTCCCATAAGTGACCACCCAAAATGTCAAGTCTAGGTTATCATTTATGGGAGGTGGTCGCTTATGAAAGATTTTCCTCATTAAAGTATGGTAACTGCCGAGGCTTAACCCCTGTGCCAGTGCCAATACAATGTTTCAGGGCTCGAGACTAACTTTTTAGCTTGCTAGCCCAGTGGCTAGTGACAGGTTTTGTTCACTAGCCAAAACAAATTTTTTACTAGCCAGATACACTAATATCCATCATCCCATCAAGTCAAGTAAATGCTTGCCTGTATAGCTGGCAGTATGCTTTGAATGAACAACTGGCAGGTACAAAGTTTTTGCACCCTTGATTCTCACAGAACTTCTGTCAAAACTTCTGAACTGGTGCGCCAAAAAACATTCTTTTCTTTCAAAATACCGATTCACGATTTTCACGAATAAAATAATTTGTTCCTTCTTAACTCTATACGTTGCAAACAGAGACATCGATGTCATAATTATAGGCGTGGCACAACAACAAAAACCCCAAGTTTTCACTTCCGTTCAAAATTCTCACAGAACTTCGCAACTCGCCGTCAAAAAACATTCCTTTCTTTCAAAATGCTGATTTACAATTTCTCACGAACACAGTAATTCGTTCCATCTTAACTTTATTTACAAGTTGCAAACATACGCATCAATATTATATATAGGCATCATTCAAATTTCCGAACAATTGCAAATTTTTTTAACTTATTTGAAAGCGTATGTGACCTCCAGATGCTGCACGTATGAAACATGATCCCTAGAGCTCCGCATGATTTCACGCATGACTAATCATAAGTGGCAAGCAGTTTGTTTGTCGTTTTTTGCTTTTTACTAGGGGAAGAAACAACAGAAAAGTCAATTATTCTTTCGCATTTTAGTTCTTGTGAAGTATATATAAAATAATTCATATTTGAACTGCGGTTGTCGATGAAAGTGAAGAGTGATCATCACAGTTAACTTTCCAAATTTAAGCAACTGGAAAGAAGAAGCCTGAAAAAATCAGTGCTTCAACAGGATTTGAACCCATGACCTCCCCAAATACAGGTGCGATGCTCTACCAACTGAGCTATGAAGCCAGGAGGCTTCGTAGCTCGTAAACTTGGCTAATAAATTATATACATGTACGATATCTATTTTTCCTATTGTTTTAACTTCTGCACGCTTTGACTCAGTTTTGTTTTGTGAATTGGTTTCCTCTGGGCCTCCAGTGCTAACATATTTTTACTAGCCAAAATGGCTAGTGAAGAACAAAAACCACTAGCCAAAATGGATTTTTTACTAGTCTGTGGCTGGTTGCCTACCGTTAGTCTCGAGCCCTGATGTTTTATTCACGTAAAAGTCAATTTTGAAAAAATAATCTGGTTCTTGCCATTAAGAAAATTTATGTCCGTTTCTTGTACTAGATAGGAATATGATAATATTATAACGTCTTATTATCCATTTTTTGCTCCAATATCTGTCAAGTGGTTGCTTATGGGAGATTAAAAACAAAGGAAAATCTCAACCTTTAAGAAGTCACTTATGATAGGTGGTCACTTACAAGAGGTTACAAATATAGTGGGTTGACTTGAAACCTTTGGGTATTTTGGAAACCTAGTCCCCAAGGAGAGGCAGTCGCTTATGAGAAGTTGTTACAACCGTAAAATGAAATTATGCAATAAATAGTGAAACAAAGTGAGATATTAACAAGAATAATTAAGGATGAAAGTGCAAACCAAAAAAGTGAAACTATTTAAACTGAGAAAGGGGACTACCTGGTATGAAAGGGATATATTTAATATGATGTTTGACCTGGGAATTTAAAGACAGCTACTCTAAAAGCTAATTGCAGTTACATGTGTATGCAAGAACATTATTTGAGAAAACAGAGACTAAATAATAATAATAATAATAACAACAACAACAACAACAACAACAACAAAGACAATAGTATTTCCACTCCCAGTAGATGGAATAGTAGTCCATAACAAGTCACTTCCCCACAATTTGTTAGCTTTCCTGAACAATTTGCTGGTACCTATTTATACACCTGGGTGAAGAGAGTGACTGAGAGTTAAGTGTCTTGCACAAGAACACAACACAGCGTCCCCAGCCAGGGATTAAACCTGGACTGCTCGCTCTGGGGACTGACCATGAGGTCATGGTGCCTCCTCAAGCCTATGGCATGTTATATGCTAATTAAATTTTACAAAAGTAAGTTTTTAACTTTGATAAAATTTAAAAACAGTCAGGATTGGACTTTGTCTTATTTCACGAGTAAGTTTATTCCAGAGAAAAGGTCCAGAGTGTGCAAAGGCACAATCATCAACTGTCCCGTGTTTGGTTCTGGGAACAGCGGAGAGTTTATGGTCTTCGGAGCACAGACGATAAGTTGTGAACTAGTCTCAAAAAACTGATCACAGGTTTCCAAGTGTTTAATGAGTAAGTCAGGTGGACACAAGTTCTAACCTATACATGGCATGGCTGATTGATTGCTGCAAACCCTAAGCATGCAGCTCATTAATCCTGGGTCTCCTCTCCTGTGATACGTACTGTAATAATGTCAGCCAGATCTGGTTTGGGAGATTTTTGTAAGTTATGATGATTTTCAGCCTGCAAGTATCCAGCAAAGTCATCATAGCTTTGATGCTTCTTTCATATGAATTCATATCCTATGCTACAGTACTTATCACCTTTCATCCACAACCACAGGGCTTCAATATATCTGTAAAAATTTATTATATTATTTGCAAGATTTCAAGTAGTGACTGCCAAACAAACCTGTTCCAGAAAGAAAGAACTCACAACATTGCAGAATGATACATTCCTAGGTATTGCTTTTTCTTGGTTAGAGATAACAATATTTGCATTTTTGACTGCTTGGTGCTTCAGGCAATACAAGAAATTAGCACAAAACTTAAATTCTTCGTTTGAGACCATATAAGGGAACACACAAATAACAGTCAAGCTTTGGATGGTAATCACAAATTATTGCCAATTGTTTACCAATATAATAAGTAAAAAAAACAAATTGACTGTGATTCTCTTATCGTTATCTTCGAGTAAACTGGAATTTGTCCCTGTTAGTGTTCAATTGTAGTGAACATGTACAATTGCAACTTGAGTCATGTTATGTAACTAAGCGGCCCAGCGGATGTTAGTGGGTTTACAAGGTTAAACATCGACCCATGTCTAACAATAAACTGAAGTAACGAATCAAAAACAACACCACAATCCCAACAGACGGGATCTGACCATAACAAGCGAGTTTTTACACAACTAAAGGCGACTAAATGTAAGCTAAATCCAAGAATGAAATTTCCGGCGGAACGCCCCACAGAGAAATCTATTCGAAAGTTAAAGGTTAATCTTACTCCCGCACCATTCATTGTTCTTTTGCTATTATTCAGGTTAAAAACGGCTAAATACACAAAAACTGTTTTCAACTAGGTGATGTGATCACCTGCAGATATCAGCTTAAACTTAAACATTTAGCGTAAACCTAGCTGAATTCGAAAGGACGCATTGTTAATCAGGAAAACAATTCATGAAATAAGCTTATATTACTTTCAATAACATTAAGATCTTATCTTATAAAAAGTAGATCCAAAAAGCTCACAAAGGGTATTCTGTTTTGTCTGACTACAGCAAATATTAGCTTTTTCTAGAACATTCTTTTTCAGACTAAACCATGCATGAAGAAAAACTGTAAAACGTTATTACTGACGGAAATTGACCACAGTCCGCATTGAAAACATAAGAAAACAAACCATTTTAAGTAGCAGGTCAAAGTATCGGTCTAGAAACATTCAGCTGCTCGTATTCACATCAGGTATTCCTCTTAAATTAATATTCTGGTAAAACTTACATGCAAATTGAACGAGAGGTCACTGCCGTCGAGCAAAACGATGACATAGTCCAAGGCATGTTTGTCCTTCTTTTCTTCTTTGTCTTTGCCGAATCGCCTGCGAAATCTTCTGCTCAACCTGTACATGATGGAGCACGGTCAAAGTACTCGGTTTGTTTTCAGTTCAATTAATAAAACACGGCTTCCGAACCGGCCGCTTCAAAATAAAACCGTCGATTTCACATTTCTGGATTTGTGCATTTGTTGCATTCCTCTGATTCCAAACCACATGAGCCCGCGAGATCTACTAGTTCGGAAAGGATCGATTCTTGTCGGAGCTGTTCGGCTGGTTTGTTCGGATGTATTACTTTTAGATTTAGGCTGACATCTTTCTCTTTATTATTTTTTATGACTGAGAAAAAATCTTAAGCCATGAACTATGACTTATTTCCAACGTTCGGCTGAAAAAGTAGTTTCTATGACCCAATAAAATTCCAACAGAAGAAACAACCCGAGACGACCCGACAATTACCCTACAATCCCCGAAATTTACCAAATCCTTACCAGTTCCCCCCAAAAAAGCGCACTTGGACGGGGAACGCCTGTGACATGTTCGATCTCGTTGCCTTTTGAGACAGATGGATGGATTAGCTTGACATTTCTTCTATCGACATGTATATTCTCTAGAAGTGAGGTAAATTGTTTGCTATAAATTTGCAGTAAGTGATGTAAGTGCTTCAACATATTTATCTTTAATCGACGCGTCTCAAACGTTAGAATATTCAAGGTTTTTTGCGTATTTCTGTTGTGTTGCGTTTTTGTTCAAATACGTTTGTTGAGGCATTGTACGTGTGTCTAAAGGATGTAGCTCCTGTGAAGCATAGGCAGTAACTAGGGACACTTATTACCATCACAGTCCTAACTAACCTACAACGTACAATTAAAATACCCACTAAGCTAAAATATAGTTACAAATGACCTTCTTCGAACAACACTGACAGATGTAAATAAAGTGGCCGGGCATTCTGCAAGTCGCTCCCAAATAACAGAAAAATTAAAGGAAAACTGGAAATAAGACAGCTAAGTTTCGGTAGTTAGCTATAGAGATCAGACAGTAATGAAAACAAAAACATCTAAATTTCTATACTTAAATAACTCACTGAATAACGTATTAGTGCATGGAAATTGAAAGAACCTGCGGGTGATGCATGACTCAGCACCTCAACTAGATTTAAATTTACTTCCTATAAGCTTAATATATATAGCTGGAAGCTAAATATTATTCAGATTAAAACAACTCTCACAACAGCAATAGTTAATTGCAGGCAAATGTGTGAAATTATTAATGTGACTTTACACATTTTCACACATCTACACTCATAACCGTCAACAACAAGATGATTTGCCAGATAATACAGACTTGATATTTTATAATAATACAGTACATTGACATGCCAAGTTATATGTATGTATGTATGTATGTAAGTGCCTATTAACCCTTTCAGTGCCAAGAAGGTACTTATAGATTTTACTCTGTCTAACGCCAGACGATTTTACTCGTCAAAGGGAAACCCCTTGGCACTGAAGGGGTTAAAAAAACTATCTCCCTTAACCCTTTCAGTGCCAAGGAGGTACTTATAGATTTTACTCTGTCTAACGCCAGACGATTTTACTCGTCAAAGGGAAACCCCTTGGCACTGAAGGGGTTAAAAAAACTATCTCCCTTAACCCTTTCAGTGCCAAGGAGGTACTTATAGATTTTACTCTGTCTAACGCCAGACGATTTTACTCGTCAAAGGGAAACCCCTTGGCACTGAAGGGGTTAAATATTCTAGCTTCTTTGTAGCTTTTGATATGTATTTTTATCAAATGAGTAAATACATTGTTATTATTATTAGTCTGAGTTATTTAGCTTTATAAGTAAATAAGTTGATCCCCAGGGAAAATAGAGCCCAAGACATGCTAATCCAGGCAATTTAAATTAAACCTACCAGGTCTCATCTGATTTCTCCTAATGGGTAACAACGTTTTCTACTTTGAGGTATAATACCTCAATTGTTACCTGATTAATATCTCAAATATGCTGCCTTGTTCTTTCTTTCAGGTGATTGATGATTATATTTAATGAAGATGATTTGTACTCACTACTGTGATTTCAATGAAACTTTGTTCAGTCATGTCTCTAAAGACTCTGGCCTACCAAGATGTATCATGGGTACTGTTCCCCCTTCCATGTTACTTCTCTTTATATTACTGCTTGCTTTGATTCAACTATACAAGAAGAGGAAGATTCAGAAAGATCATGATGGCAGGACTTTATTGTCTGCTGATATAGAGTCAACTTCTGTTCAGGAAATTACAACAGAAGAAGGCAAACCCTGTGATTGTGTACTTAAATGCAGGCGCATAAATGGAAGTTGCCAAATGAGTAAAAATTCCATTCAGTCTATAATGAACCCTGCTGAATTTGTCCATGGAGACAATCGTACATCATTTTTGTTCACATTTCAACAGTTCTTGCACTTTTGCCTTGTGCTAGTTCCTATCATAGATGTTATAACCAAGGCTGTTATAGATCCCAAGAGACTGCAAGGATATGTTATGGTTAGTGATGGAGGAACCTTCTTGACATGGCTCATAGCTTTTTTTGTTCTTCGTGCTGAAAGTTCAAGATATTTCAAGGTTCATCTTAGCAGACATTCCATTGGTCTCTTGCTCTTTTGGTCTTTGGCATTTGTTATAGAGAATCTGGCCTTTGTCTCTTGGAACAATTCTGACTGGTGGTTTGGTCGGAAGACAAGGATCCAGGAAGCTGAATTTGGTTTGTTTATAACACGCTATACAATCTTAGTGTTGATCTTTGCTCTTGGATTAAAAGGACCAGGTCTTTATCAGCCACCAAAAGTTCCTGTCGAAGAAGAGCCCAAATTTTTAGAAGGATCATCAGTAAGCCAACTTTTTTCTGATTTGTATTTAATTTTTAAATTTACCATTAAGAATGTTAACTTATGCCATTAGATTTGCTTTTGTTGTATTTATTGCTCATTACAAGTAATGTAACAAGTTGATTTTACAATTAGTTCCATATAATGCATATAAAGTTAGTTAGCATGTACAGTTAGTTCTATGTTAAGG
>JAHPZR010054098.1:0-17500 GCA_019787425.1 Platygyra sinensis | reverse complement strand
TATTGTTTCATTTTATTTGCTGTTTATAGGCTTTAGATCGTAGAGGACAGTCAGCTTTTAAAGGGCTGTGGAAGAAAACAAAGATGTTGTGGCCTTTCTTGTGGCCTTTAGAGAGGTATATAAAATATGTGCAGTGGCCGATCCATACCTTGAGCTAACCGGGGGGAGGGGAGTTTTGATTTATGTGCTCTACTGGCTTTTCTCTCTTCAGTCATTTCTTCTTTTTTTTATCCAAAATAAGGGGAGCCCAGGCTTCCCTGGCTCCATCCCTAGATCCGCCAGTGATGTGGATAATGCTAAGCAACAAAATTAAAAGATTGGTCATTGTTCATTGTCTAAGTTATGTGTAACAAGGCTTGAACTTATTTTCCATTCTACATGTAAATGTGTTTATGTTGTTACCAGGAGCCTGCAGGTCAAAGTGATTGTGTGTTTCCTCATTCTTGGAGCTGGTCGAGCTGTGAATGTTCTTGTTCCATACATGTATAAAAGAATTGGTTAGTGAAGGTTGTTAATTTGTATCATTTCATTAAGATAATGAATAAACAAGGTATTTCTTCCTGTCATACTAATTGATTGTTTGATTTCCAATATTTTTAGTCAACCATCTTACACCAGGATCGGCTGCGATTACAGACCCTTGGCATCTGATTCTGATCTATGTGGCATTAAGGTTTTTACAAGGAGGTGGAACTGGGGGCATTGGCTTACTGAATAACATAAAGGCCTTCTTATGGATCAAAGTTCAACAATTCACTAGCCGGACTCTCCAAGTGCAACTTTTTGCTCATCTTCACAGGTCAGATAAATTGGACACAAACATAAAAACTGCTCCTGCCATCGGAAATGTATCCCTGTAATTTTTAATTTGCTTTATTTTTTTGATAGTTGAGGGTCAGAAAAAACACAGAAAATTGCTTTATCACAGGGTTACCACATGGTCAGGAAATTCTCAGGGAGAAAAATTCTTCTAGGTCTGGGAAAAGTTGAAAACTCATCAGTGATGAATGGGTGGAAAGGACAGCTCTAGTGGAGACAGCAGGAGGCAGCAGGGCTGAGTGATTAGGGCGACAGACTTGAAATCTGGAGGTCGCGGGTTCAAGTTCCGCTCTGACCACTAAGTTAGAGTTGTTTTTTAGTGGATCCTAGTTAAATTCTTCAGTCATGGTTGAAAATAGCCAACTGGTCTCCCTTTTGCCAGTTGGAAATTTTAATCCTGTTGTGCTTATTTGCAGTATTTGTTGAACTTTCAGTTAAGTTGCATGCCTGAAAAGTAGCTAGTTATAGCTTAGTATCCAGGGCTTTTTGTATTCTTTTTGTCAGGGAATTTTTGTTTTTATCAGGATAAAGTCAGGGAATAACCAGGGTTTAAATGATGTCTGTGGTCACCATGTATCAGCATCAAAGCTGGGTGGCTTGAATTTGAATGGTGACTTGTGGACTACCCAGAGCTACAGTGCAGTGCAGGTTTATTTGTTAAAGATTCACACTGTGCGATTCTTAGATCTGACATAGAAATGAATGGATTAGATTGCAATCAACCACAGAAATGAATTTATTTTGTATTGCAAACTTTTAGCATTCTTTGCAGGCATTGCAGTACTTGACTGCCTTGAAGTGCTGATCATATTAACTAGTTGTCTTGAACCTGATCTTTCAGCCTGTCACTTAGCTGGCATCTGAATCGTAAAACTGGAGAAGTGATCAGAATGGTGGATCGAGGCGCCAACAGTATTTATAACCTGTTAAAGTATGTAACATTCTGTATGTGTAATCTGCTCAATTAAATATGATGGCTGATAAAACATTAGGAGGGATGCTATACAATATTCCAAATTGATTTACTAGTATTGCATGTGGCAGATAAGGCCATAAGAATGGCATAGCATAACATTAACATAAGAAGCGCCAGCACAGTTAGTAGTTTTAAAGCCAAGCTAAAAACTCACTTATTCCGCCTCGCATTTTTATCATAGTTGTTTCTATAATTGTAAGTTTTACTTTTAATTGAAATTTTAGCTTTTTAAATCATTGTAAGTTTGCTTTTAATTGTAATTTTAGAATTGTAATTTTAGCTTTTTAGCCTTTTTATTCCGTTTTTAATCTTGTCATGCGCATTTGATCATTACATGGAATTTGCGCATTATAAATGTTATTATTATTATCATTATTATTATTATCATTATCATTATCATTATCTTTATCATTATTATTATTATTATTATTATTATTATTATTATTAGTCTATAAATTCTGATTCCACACATTTTTAATGGACTGGTATTTAGAAAACTGCTCCTCAACCAAAATAGGTTATAAATGGTATTTGTTTGATTGATATTAGGGAACTTAAGCACTGACGACGTCAACGCCAGGGATGACACCTAGCAAAAAATGGGTTTAAATTTTACTCTCGAATTTTGCAATTAACCAAACTCATTCAGAGCGCAAATCTGTCTAAAAACCTTCTCAAACTAACACGTAATGCCAGCGATCAATTCCATAAGGAAATCCAAAACATCTGCCGTCGTGGCGTAGGTTCTCCAAAATACGCAAAACTTGGTCATTTCACGTTGTTGTTTGGCAGAGAACGACAACGAAATGTTCAAAAATTTATAACGCACGTGCACAGCCATTGTTTTGCTCATTAAACCTTTTGTTTGGCGACGTTCACTTTGCCGTTGCCGTCGTGGTTTGCTTAAGTTCCCAATTATTGTTCAACTTGGTGTCTGTAGACTGTGTATTTCTGCTATTGTAGAGTATTTTAATACAGCCAATTTACATGACTATGATAAAAATGCGAGGCGGAATAAGTGAGTTTTTAGCTTGGCTTTAAAACTACTAACTGTGCTGGCGCTTCTTATGTTAATGTTATGCTATGCCATTCTTATGGCCTTATCTGCCACATGCAATACTAGTAAATCAATTTGGAATATTGTATAGCATCCCTCCTAATGTTTTATCAGCCATCATATTTAATTGAGCAGATTACACATACAGAATGTTACATACTTTAACAGGTTATAAATACTGTTGGCGCCTCGATCCACCATTCTGATCACTTCTCCAGTTTTACGATTCAGATGCCAGCTAAGTGACAGGCTGAAAGATCAGGTTCAAGACAACTAGTTAATATGATCAGCACTTCAAGGCAGTCAAGTACTGCAATGCCTGCAAAGAATGCTAAAAGTTTGCAATACAAAATAAATTCATTTCTGTGGTTGATTGCAATCTAATCCATTCATTTCTATGTCAGATCTAAGAATCGCACAGTGTGAATCTTTAACAAATAAACCTGCACTGCACTGTAGCTCTGGGTAGTCCACAAGTCACCATTCAAATTCAAGCCACCCAGCTTTGATGCTGATACATGGTGACCACAGACATCATTTAAACCCTGGTTATTCCCTGACTTTATCCTGATAAAAACAAAAATTCCCTGACAAAAAGAATACAAAAAGCCCTGGATACTAAGCTATAACTAGCTACTTTTCAGGCATGCAACTTAACTGAAAGTTCAACAAATACTGCAAATAAGCACAACAGGATTAAAATTTCCAACTGGCAAAAGGGAGACCAGTTGGCTATTTTCAACCATGACTGAAGAATTTAACTAGGATCCACTAAAAAACAACTCTAACTTAGTGGTCAGAGCGGAACTTGAACCCGCGACCTCCAGATTTCAAGTCTGTCGCCCTAATCACTCAGCCCTGCTGCCTCCTGCTGTCTCCACTAGAGCTGTCCTTTCCACCCATTCATCACTGATGAGTTTTCAACTTTTCCCAGACCTAGAAGAATTTTTCTCCCTGAGAATTTCCTGACCATGTGGTAACCCTGTGATAAAGCAATTTTCTGTGTTTTTTCTGACCCTCAACTATCAAAAAAATAAAGCAAATTAAAAATTACAGGGATACATTTCCGATGGCAGGAGCAGTTTTTATGTTTGTGTCCAATTTATCTGACCTGTGAAGATGAGCAAAAAGTTGCACTTGGAGAGTCCGGCTAGTGAATTGTTGAACTTTGATCCATAAGAAGGCCTTTATGTTATTCAGTAAGCCAATGCCCCCAGTTCCACCTCCTTGTAAAAACCTTAATGCCACATAGATCAGAATCAGATGCCAAGGGTCTGTAATCGCAGCCGATCCTGGTGTAAGATGGTTGACTAAAAATATTGGAAATCAAACAATCAATTAGTATGACAGGAAGAAATACCTTGTTTATTCATTATCTTAATGAAATGATACAAATTAACAACCTTCACTAACCAATTCTTTTATACATGTATGGAACAAGAACATTCACAGCTCGACCAGCTCCAAGAATGAGGAAACACACAATCACTTTGACCTGCAGGCTCCTGGTAACAACATAAACACATTTACATGTAGAATGGAAAATAAGTTCAAGCCTTGTTACACATAACTTAGACAATGAACAATGACCAATCTTTTAATTTTGTTGCTTAGCATTATCCACATCACTGGCGGATCTAGGGATGGAGCCAGGGAAGCCTGGGCTCCCCTTATTTTGGATAAAAAAAAGAAGAAATGACTGAAGAGAGAAAAGCCAGTAGAGCACATAAATCAAAACTCCCCTCCCCCCGGTTAGCTCAAGGTATGGATCGGCCACTGCACATATTTTATATACCTCTCTAAAGGCCACAAGAAAGGCCACAACATCTTTGTTTTCTTCCACAGCCCTTTAAAAGCTGACTGTCCTCTACGATCTAAAGCCTATAAACAGCAAATAAAATGAAACAATAGTTATGAGTGGTTTTATAATTTTTGAGCGTTAAAAAGTATTTCAGGTGTTGCATCAACTATGCTTCATGATTGGCTCGTAAAAGTTGCACCACTTTTTCATCCAATCATAAGAAAAATGACATAAAACCAATCTTGACTTGTGTCATGTACATAGATAATAAAATTAGATCTTTATTGACTGGTCACTTCTGTTGTGTTACAACCATCAAGTTGATTTAGCTAATGTTTGGAAAAAACATTTGCATAAAAGAAAACGTTATAATTCAAATAAATTTTAATCCTGGGCTAGCGCTAGCCTGCTTCCGAACAATCCTGAACTGTTTTCAACAAGTTAACCTGGCATGAGCCCACGATCCAATCGAAAACCAGCATTTGGTCAGCGTTCAACTTCAAAAAAACATGTGACCTCGATTGAGTTGTAGACTTGAGCCCACGATATGGTCACGTGATACTGGACAGCAGATACCTTGTTTTGACAGGTGTCAATTGCTTATAACATGGATGTCCAATATCAAAGAAGTACACGGTAAACCAAGGCTGCATGTCTCTATCAACCTATTATTTGGAGTACGGCTGCCATGTTGCGTAACTCCACCGACGTCATTGTGCGTAAGCGCCCACGAGCAGTACTGCTGCCCTTGATAACCTAGGCTCGATTACCAGCTGCTGTTCGGGAAATGAGCCCGCGCTCCTCCCCCAAACGCACAGATGGACGCGTGAGGATTCTTTTGTTAGTCTTAACCAATCAGATAAACGCCCGCAGATTTTTGTCGGGCATAAATTATCTCGCCAGTTTGGATTGCAGCCCGTGATGGCAGACGATGTGGAATTGATAAATGGTATATGAGGGGACTTCAGGGACAATTACAGTCAAACTAACTGTAGCGTACCCCTCAAGATTACATTAATGAACTGATATTTGAAACTTGAACCGGCTAGTGGTTTCGAGAATGCAATAATGAATTGATTATTCGAATATTGAACTCGCTCGCTCAATCCAAGAATATGGCTAATGGGTTCCGTTTTCAAAAAATCAATTCACTGTTGCGACTAGTGGGTTTCAAACCTACCAGTCTTTTCTAGAATGCAATAGTGAATTGATCTTTCAAAAATGGAACCTGTTAGCCGTATTCTTGGATCAAATGAGCGAGTTCAGAATTCGAATAATCAATTCATTATTGCATTCTTGAAATGACTAGTGGGTTCAAGTTTCAAATAATCAGTTCATTAATGCAATCTTGAGGGGTATGCTTCGCTTAGTTTGACTGTAATATCGAAAGTTTATAAATTCACAACGAAAAACGCTAAAAAGGTTTGTCAATAGCTAAGATGTGTTCATTTTTCAGCCAACAATGTATGAATCTTTGGGTTCCGGAACGCCAGATATCAAAGTCAACAAAGAGTCAGATCAAGCTAAACGTTGAGCTCAAGAGACAAAACAGTCAGGCAAATAGAAGTACTACGTTTTATAAGGATAGCGACACCAGTCTTTGGTGAGCCCGGCAAAATTATTTTTAAATGAGCTACATCGTGGGTAAAGCAAACCGACTAGCAAAACATATGAAACCATGCAGACCAACACGTCACCTTTGACAGATCTTGACATGCATGACGAGTTTGCTAGACCACAGTCGAACGGCGCTCCTGTACTCAAAAAACGAACTCTTCCATAGAATACAGCATTCGTGCATACAGCACCCTTCGGCAGCAATAATGTAAAACAAAATAGGTTGGAAAGGCCAAAATAAAAAAAGATAGAACGGCAAATGCACAAATGTTTAGAGCCGTAGGTTGTAATCACATAACGTGTCCGGCGACCAGGAGCACCACATGAATTAAATTATGAATTGACATCACAGACATGGTTTCCCGCTCACGCGTCCAGCCGTTCTTCTCGGGGAGGGTAGACCAGACATGAGAGAGCGGCGGAAATCGAGCCTATTGATAACCATGAGAAAATCAATTCATGGGTTTCTTTTCCCCTATACGGTTATGGGGCCCCGCTTGGCGGCCCTTTGGACCGCCAGAGCTCTGCTATTAGACGAGTAAACCATAATTTAACAGCTAACATGACTTACATATAGCTGTTCTCAACAAGTACAAATTAAATATTATCCAAAGTTGTTTAAAAATTTCCATAAGATGAATTTTGTTCTGAGATAATCATAAAGCACATGCAGACGTCTAGCCCTAGGCTACATACCATTTGACCAATTGGACAAACTACAATTACTGACCAAGTATTTACAAGGGCCAGACACTGCAGATCTTTTATAAAATGTTCAGCATTTCAACTGTTGAGAAAGAATTTGAGTGCAACAGAACAACTTAACATGGAACTAACTGTACATGCTAACTAACTTTATATGCCTAAACATCAAAGTAACTGTAAATCAACTTGTTACATTACTTGTAATGAGCAATAAATACAACACTGCAGATCTTTAATAAATATTCAGTATTTCAATTGTTGAGAAAAAATACGAGTGCGACAGAACACCTTAACATAGAACTAACTGTACATGCTAACTAACTTTATATGCATTATATGGAACTAATTGTAAAATCAACTTGTTACATTACTTGTAATGAGCAATAAATACAACAAAAGCAAATCTAATGGCATAAGTTAACATTCTTAATGGTAAATTTAAAAATTAAATACAAATCAGAAAAAAGTTGGCTTACTGATGATCCTTCTAAAAATTTGGGCTCTTCTTCGACAGGAACTTTTGGTGGCTGATAAAGACCTGGTCCTTTTAATCCAAGAGCAAAGATCAACACTAAGATTGTATAGCGTGTTATAAACAAACCAAATTCAGCTTCCTGGATCCTTGTCTTCCGACCAAACCACCAGTCAGAATTGTTCCAAGAGACAAAGGCCAGATTCTCTATAACAAATGCCAAAGACCAAAAGAGCAAGAGACCAATGGAATGTCTGCTAAGATGAACCTTGAAATATCTTGAACTTTCAGCACGAAGAACAAAAAAAGCTATGAGCCATGTCAAGAAGGTTCCTCCATCACTAACCATAACATATCCTTGCAGTCTCTTGGGATCTATAACAGCCTTGGTTATAACATCTATGATAGGAACTAGCACAAGGCAAAAGTGCAAGAACTGTTGAAATGTGAACAAAAATGATGTACGATTGTCTCCATGGACAAATTCAGCAGGGTTCATTATAGACTGAATGGAATTTTTACTCATTTGGCAACTTCCATTTATGCGCCTGCATTTAAGTACACAATCACAGGGTTTGCCTTCTTCTGTTGTAATTTCCTGAACAGAAGTTGACTCTATATCAGCAGACAATAAAGTCCTGCCATCATGATCTTTCTGAATCTTCCTCTTCTTGTATAGTTGAATCAAAGCAAGCAGTAATATAAAGAGAAGTAACATGGAAGGGGGAACAGTACCCATGATACATCTTGGTAGGCCAGAGTCTTTAGAGACATGACTGAACAAAGTTTCATTGAAATCACAGTAGTGAGTACAAATCATCTTCATTAAATATAATCATCAATCACCTGAAAGAAAGAACAAGGCAGCATATTTGAGATATTAATCAGGTAACAATTGAGGTATTATACCTCAAAGTAGAAAACGTTGTTACCCATTAGGAGAAATCAGATGAGACCTGGTAGGTTTAATTTAAATTGCCTGGATTAGCATGTCTTGGGCTCTATTTTCCCTGGGGATCAACTTATTTACTTATAAAGCTAAATAACTCAGACTAATAATAATAACAATGTATTTACTCATTTGATAAAAATACATATCAAAAGCTACAAAGAAGCTAGAATATTTAACCCCTTCAGTGCCAAGGGGTTTCCCTTTGACGAGTAAAATCGTCTGGCGTTAGACAGAGTAAAATCTATAAGTACCTCCTTGGCACTGAAAGGGTTAAGGGAGATAGTTTTTTTAACCCCTTCAGTGCCAAGGGGTTTCCCTTTGACGAGTAAAATCGTCTGGCGTTAGACAGAGTAAAATCTATAAGTACCTCCTTGGCACTGAAAGGGTTAAGGGAGATAGTTTTTTTAACCCCTTCAGTGCCAAGGGGTTTCCCTTTGACGAGTAAAATCGTCTGGCGTTAGACAGAGTAAAATCTATAAGTACCTTCTTGGCACTGAAAGGGTTAATAGGCACTTACATACATACATACATACATATAACTTGGCATGTCAATGTACTGTATTATTATAAAATATCAAGTCTGTATTATCTGGCAAATCATCTTGTTGTTGACGGTTATGAGTGTAGATGTGTGAAAATGTGTAAAGTCACATTAATAATTTCACACATTTGCCTGCAATTAACTATTGCTGTTGTGAGAGTTGTTTTAATCTGAATAATATTTAGCTTCCAGCTATATATATTAAGCTTATAGGAAGTAAATTTAAATCTAGTTGAGGTGCTGAGTCATGCATCACCCGCAGGTTCTTTCAATTTCCATGCACTAATACGTTATTCAGTGAGTTATTTAAGTATAGAAATTTAGATGTTTTTGTTTTCATTACTGTCTGATCTCTATAGCTAACTACCGAAACTTAGCTGTCTTATTTCCAGTTTTCCTTTAATTTTTCTGTTATTTGGGAGCGACTTGCAGAATGCCCGGCCACTTTATTTACATCTGTCAGTGTTGTTCGAAGAAGGTCATTTGTAACTATATTTTAGCTTAGTGGGTATTTTAATTGTACGTTGTAGGTTAGTTAGGACTGTGATGGTAATAAGTGTCCCTAGTTACTGCCTATGCTTCACAGGAGCTACATCCTTTAGACACACGTACAATGCCTCAACAAACGTATTTGAACAAAAACGCAACACAACAGAAATACGCAAAAAACCTTGAATATTCTAACGTTTGAGACGCGTCGATTAAAGATAAATATGTTGAAGCACTTACATCACTTACTGCAAATTTATAGCAAACAATTTACCTCACTTCTAGAGAATATACATGTCGATAGAAGAAATGTCAAGCTAATCCATCCATCTGTCTCAAAAGGCAACGAGATCGAACATGTCACAGGCGTTCCCCGTCCAAGTGCGCTTTTTTGGGGGGAACTGGTAAGGATTTGGTAAATTTCGGGGATTGTAGGGTAATTGTCGGGTCGTCTCGGGTTGTTTCTTCTGTTGGAATTTTATTGGGTCATAGAAACTACTTTTTCAGCCGAACGTTGGAAATAAGTCATAGTTCATGGCTTAAGATTTTTTCTCAGTCATAAAAAATAATAAAGAGAAAGATGTCAGCCTAAATCTAAAAGTAATACATCCGAACAAACCAGCCGAACAGCTCCGACAAGAATCGATCCTTTCCGAACTAGTAGATCTCGCGGGCTCATGTGGTTTGGAATCAGAGGAATGCAACAAATGCACAAATCCAGAAATGTGAAATCGACGGTTTTATTTTGAAGCGGCCGGTTCGGAAGCCGTGTTTTATTAATTGAACTGAAAACAAACCGAGTACTTTGACCGTGCTCCATCATGTACAGGTTGAGCAGAAGATTTCGCAGGCGATTCGGCAAAGACAAAGAAGAAAAGAAGGACAAACATGCCTTGGACTATGTCATCGTTTTGCTCGACGGCAGTGACCTCTCGTTCAATTTGCATGTAAGTTTTACCAGAATATTAATTTAAGAGGAATACCTGATGTGAATACGAGCAGCTGAATGTTTCTAGACCGATACTTTGACCTGCTACTTAAAATGGTTTGTTTTCTTATGTTTTCAATGCGGACTGTGGTCAATTTCCGTCAGTAATAACGTTTTACAGTTTTTCTTCATGCATGGTTTAGTCTGAAAAAGAATGTTCTAGAAAAAGCTAATATTTGCTGTAGTCAGACAAAACAGAATACCCTTTGTGAGCTTTTTGGATCTACTTTTTATAAGATAAGATCTTAATGTTATTGAAAGTAATATAAGCTTATTTCATGAATTGTTTTCCTGATTAACAATGCGTCCTTTCGAATTCAGCTAGGTTTACGCTAAATGTTTAAGTTTAAGCTGATATCTGCAGGTGATCACATCACCTAGTTGAAAACAGTTTTTGTGTATTTAGCCGTTTTTAACCTGAATAATAGCAAAAGAACAATGAATGGTGCGGGAGTAAGATTAACCTTTAACTTTCGAATAGATTTCTCTGTGGGGCGTTCCGCCGGAAATTTCATTCTTGGATTTAGCTTACATTTAGTCGCCTTTAGTTGTGTAAAAACTCGCTTGTTATGGTCAGATCCCGTCTGTTGGGATTGTGGTGTTGTTTTTGATTCGTTACTTCAGTTTATTGTTAGACATGGGTCGATGTTTAACCTTGTAAACCCACTAACATCCGCTGGGCCGCTTAGTTACATAACATGACTCAAGTTGCAATTGTACATGTTCACTACAATTGAACACTAACAGGGACAAATTCCAGTTTACTCGAAGATAACGATAAGAGAATCACAGTCAATTTGTTTTTTTTACTTATTATATTGGTAAACAATTGGCAATAATTTGTGATTACCATCCAAAGCTTGACTGTTATTTGTGTGTTCCCTTATATGGTCTCAAACGAAGAATTTAAGTTTTGTGCTAATTTCTTGTATTGCCTGAAGCACCAAGCAGTCAAAAATGCAAATATTGTTATCTCTAACCAAGAAAAAGCAATACCTAGGAATGTATCATTCTGCAATGTTGTGAGTTCTTTCTTTCTGGAACAGGTTTGTTTGGCAGTCACTACTTGAAATCTTGCAAATAATATAATAAATTTTTACAGATATATTGAAGCCCTGTGGTTGTGGATGAAAGGTGATAAGTACTGTAGCATAGGATATGAATTCATATGAAAGAAGCATCAAAGCTATGATGACTTTGCTGGATACTTGCAGGCTGAAAATCATCATAACTTACAAAAATCTCCCAAACCAGATCTGGCTGACATTATTACAGTACGTATCACAGGAGAGGAGACCCAGGATTAATGAGCTGCATGCTTAGGGTTTGCAGCAATCAATCAGCCATGCCATGTATAGGTTAGAACTTGTGTCCACCTGACTTACTCATTAAACACTTGGAAACCTGTGATCAGTTTTTTGAGACTAGTTCACAACTTATCGTCTGTGCTCCGAAGACCATAAACTCTCCGCTGTTCCCAGAACCAAACACGGGACAGTTGATGATTGTGCCTTTGCACACTCTGGACCTTTTCTCTGGAATAAACTTACTCGTGAAATAAGACAAAGTCCAATCCTGACTGTTTTTAAATTTTATCAAAGTTAAAAACTTACTTTTGTAAAATTTAATTAGCATATAACATGCCATAGGCTTGAGGAGGCACCATGACCTCATGGTCAGTCCCCAGAGCGAGCAGTCCAGGTTTAATCCCTGGCTGGGGACGCTGTGTTGTGTTCTTGTGCAAGACACTTAACTCTCAGTCACTCTCTTCACCCAGGTGTATAAATAGGTACCAGCAAATTGTTCAGGAAAGCTAACAAATTGTGGGGAAGTGACTTGTTATGGACTACTATTCCATCTACTGGGAGTGGAAATACTATTGTCTTTGTTGTTGTTGTTGTTGTTGTTGTTGTTATTATTATTATTATTATTTAGTCTCTGTTTTCTCAAATAATGTTCTTGCATACACATGTAACTGCAATTAGCTTTTAGAGTAGCTGTCTTTAAATTCCCAGGTCAAACATCATATTAAATATATCCCTTTCATACCAGGTAGTCCCCTTTCTCAGTTTAAATAGTTTCACTTTTTTGGTTTGCACTTTCATCCTTAATTATTCTTGTTAATATCTCACTTTGTTTCACTATTTATTGCATAATTTCATTTTACGGTTGTAACAACTTCTCATAAGCGACTGCCTCTCCTTGGGGACTAGGTTTCCAAAATACCCAAAGGTTTCAAGTCAACCCACTATATTTGTAACCTCTTGTAAGTGACCACCTATCATAAGTGACTTCTTAAAGGTTGAGATTTTCCTTTGTTTTTAATCTCCCATAAGCAACCACTTGACAGATATTGGAGCAAAAAATGGATAATAAGACGTTATAATATTATCATATTCCTATCTAGTACAAGAAACGGACATAAATTTTCTTAATGGCAAGAACCAGATTATTTTTTCAAAATTGACTTTTACGTGAATAAAACATCAGGGCTCGAGACTAACGGTAGGCAACCAGCCACAGACTAGTAAAAAATCCATTTTGGCTAGTGGTTTTTGTTCTTCACTAGCCATTTTGGCTAGTAAAAATATGTTAGCACTGGAGGCCCAGAGGAAACCAATTCACAAAACAAAACTGAGTCAAAGCGTGCAGAAGTTAAAACAATAGGAAAAATAGATATCGTACATGTATATAATTTATTAGCCAAGTTTACGAGCTACGAAGCCTCCTGGCTTCATAGCTCAGTTGGTAGAGCATCGCACCTGTATTTGGGGAGGTCATGGGTTCAAATCCTGTTGAAGCACTGATTTTTTCAGGCTTCTTCTTTCCAGTTGCTTAAATTTGGAAAGTTAACTGTGATGATCACTCTTCACTTTCATCGACAACCGCAGTTCAAATATGAATTATTTTATATATACTTCACAAGAACTAAAATGCGAAAGAATAATTGACTTTTCTGTTGTTTCTTCCCCTAGTAAAAAGCAAAAAACGACAAACAAACTGCTTGCCACTTATGATTAGTCATGCGTGAAATCATGCGGAGCTCTAGGGATCATGTTTCATACGTGCAGCATCTGGAGGTCACATACGCTTTCAAATAAGTTAAAAAAATTTGCAATTGTTCGGAAATTTGAATGATGCCTATATATAATATTGATGCGTATGTTTGCAACTTGTAAATAAAGTTAAGATGGAACGAATTACTGTGTTCGTGAGAAATTGTAAATCAGCATTTTGAAAGAAAGGAATGTTTTTTGACGGCGAGTTGCGAAGTTCTGTGAGAATTTTGAACGGAAGTGAAAACTTGGGGTTTTTGTTGTTGTGCCACGCCTATAATTATGACATCGATGTCTCTGTTTGCAACGTATAGAGTTAAGAAGGAACAAATTATTTTATTCGTGAAAATCGTGAATCGGTATTTTGAAAGAAAAGAATGTTTTTTGGCGCACCAGTTCAGAAGTTTTGACAGAAGTTCTGTGAGAATCAAGGGTGCAAAAACTTTGTACCTGCCAGTTGTTCATTCAAAGCATACTGCCAGCTATACAGGCAAGCATTTACTTGACTTGATGGGATGATGGATATTAGTGTATCTGGCTAGTAAAAAATTTGTTTTGGCTAGTGAACAAAACCTGTCACTAGCCACTGGGCTAGCAAGCTAAAAAGTTAGTCTCGAGCCCTGAAACATTGTATTGGCACTGGCACAGGGGTTAAGCCTCGGCAGTTACCATACTTTAATGAGGAAAATCTTTCATAAGCGACCACCTCCCATAAATGATAACCTAGACTTGACATTTTGGGTGGTCACTTATGGGAGGTTCCTCTGTATTCCTCGTTGTAAAATGAACGATGGATGATGTTCCATTAAAAAGTGAGCTTCAAAAGCGTTGAATGTGTGGTTCATCAAAGTGATAATAATAGTATTAAAAATACAGCTCTTTGCAAGGTTCAACTTGACTGTGATTTGCTTGAATTTCAACAGAAAAAGGCCAAAGGACAAGAACTCCTCGACCTTGTTTTCAAGAACCTTGATCTGGTTGAAAAAGACTACTTTGGTCTTCAATTTATGGACACACATCAAGTCTCGGTATGGGAAACATGTTCAGTAAAAAAGCAGTGATCATAATTGATAATGTGACTAGCTCAATGAGTGGTCAAGATGACTAAATCCTGCACTGTGATTGGTTACCAGAGCAGGCAAGATGGAGTTATCTTGCTTGCTTTGGTTTACGTGCTGTGCCCCACAAGTAAAGGGTGTTCTTTTCCATGCGATAAATCCTTTATTTCTAATTTTGTTTGGTCAAGATGTTTGGATATTGGCAATGTTCTTGGTTTTTTTCTATGATTGACTGTTTAATTGGGCCTTGACTCTGTCTCATTCCATAAACACACACAAAAATAAGACCTTGGCAAATATCCAGCCATCTTGACCTTATGCTTGGTCCATGTACATGTATGTGTCGCAAAAATTACAAAATGACCAAAACTAAAAATCTTCAACTGAAAGTCATTGGAACGTTTTACACCCTCACACAAGTTATCAAGTTCTCTTCAATAGAAACAAAAATAGGCTATGGTACTCTTCATGTGATACAAATAGATTACTTCATAGAAAGTGCAACATACGGATTTTTATTCGCGAGTTGCAAGACTTAAGAAAACGAACGAGTGAGCGCAGTGAACGAGTGAGTTTTCCAAAGTTTTGCAACGAGTGAATAGAAATCTGTACAAAGCACTTTCTATGCTGTAATTTGTTTATTGTATATATAACGAGAATTAAACACATCCATTAAATCAGTTTTAGTTTTTTCCGGCACCATAATTTTACATGCAGAACACTTAGAACGTAATGAATGACCGAGCGTAATGAAAAACAAGCCCACGCTTCAAGCCCGCGCTTTCAAGCCCACACTTCTCGGAAGCCATTAGAGTGCTTAACTCTGATTGGCTAAGTGATTCTATCATGAACAGTGATTGGTTATATTTTTCACCAGTGAAGAACGCTATACGCAAACCTGATTGGACGTATCGCTTTTTTCACAGGTGAAAATATAGCACATATAGAATTCTGTTTGCAAGGTTTATTGCCTAAAATTCTTGCTATATATACAATAAATGTAAATTCTTGACTATTTTAGATTGTTTTAACCACAGCCTATTGTCAATTGCAAACATGTTCTTTTTCTCTGCAGCACTGGCTAAATCCATTGAAAAAAATCAAGAAGCAAGTCAGAAGTAAGGAAATTTACCTGATGAAATTTTGTTTTAAACTTAATTGTACCTGGTAAGGGTAGTTACAAATTGAGGTCCTCATCTTCCTCCATAAGAACAAATAATTTGAGAATCATAAAGTTTTATTGTGTAGTTCCAGAAAATATCCATACCCCCACCACAGAGGGAATTTCACGTAAGCCCCCCCCCCCCTCCTCCGGAATTTCCATTTTTTGACCACTAAAATAACCCCCCACCCCTCCAGAATTTCCACTTTTATTTTGTACACTCCCATACCCTCTGGAAAAAATAGTTTTGGCAAGAAAGTGTGTTAAAGTAGAAGTAAACAATCCAAACATTTAGCTGCATTGCACGTAACTACTAATATTCTTGATCGATTGTAACATCTATATCTGAATACACTCGCAAAGAAAGCATTCAGCAGTTTAGTGAAACATGCTTTAAAAGAAAAGATAAAATGTTAACTTGTCAAATTACCTTCCTACACGACTAACTCCCTTTGTAAATGTGGTACAATTTCCATTGAAGGACTGAAAATGAGTGTGGATGAAATTGACACCATACTTTTACTGCGAACATGATCACCAACAATTAACAGACTCAGAACGAAAGCCAATTTTGCAGCAAAATTGCATACAAATAGACAGAGATAAACAGGGATAAGAAATTCTCAAGTTTGTCAAATTGTAAGTATAACATCATTTCTACCTTTATAAAGAAACTAATTTTCACGAAAGAAATCGACTGCCACTTCGAAGACTGATGCAAAAACAAACTAGGCTAGTGCCCAGTGCTTTTCGGTCCAGAAGGTAACTCTATATGGACTGGTAACAAGTAATGGCGGCCATTTCCACGCAACGGCACGTTCTTCGCACTTGTCAGCTTCCAAAGTACTTTTTGAAGAAAGAAAATGTATTTCAAATATGATGCGAGTCAAATACAAGTATTCAAGCCACTATTTTTCATGTGAAAGGTCTACTTAGTAGGTAAGAAAGGATTTTTGAACAGCTCAATTGACACTCAAATCCGTATGAATCAAAGGACCTCTGGAATCCCTGTGGAAACTAACTCGATCATACAACCCCCCTCCCCTCTGGAATTTCCTGGGTCCTTGACCCCCCCCTCCCCCTTGGGATTTCCAATTCCCTCCGTGGTGGGGGTATGGATATTTTCTGGAACCACACATTGTAGTAATAAAGGAAGTGGTTATTTATTGTACAGTTGCAAAATGAGGATGTACCTAATTCATTTCCTCATGACCAGTGTTAACATAACTTTTTTCAGAACCATGCCAAGCCTTTGATAATTATACACAAAATACAGGACTTCTTAGACTATCCATGCTTTTCAGTCCAATGCTTCATCAGAAAATGAACTTCACTTTATCTTGCTATTTCTAACCACTTGTTTTCAGTTTATCTTGACTAGCTTTAGTTTTTAATTTAGCTTATCTTTATTTTTAGTGAGTAGATCAGACTACATTTTTCTTTTTAATAATTTGTGTTTCTAGTTGGTCCACCTTTCACGTTACACTTCAGAGTAAGGTTTTATGCTGCAGAACCACAAGACCTCACAGAGGAACTTACCAGGTAAAAGCAAATGCCAGTTTTCAAGATTTATCAACAAGTTGAGAGAGCGAGTCTTGTTTACAGAGCCTTCTTGAAATTTAAACAATGTGAAAGTATTGTTGAAGCATGGAGTAAAATTTCTAGCTTTAACAGGATTCAAACTTTACTTACTACTGACAGTTAACCATCTTCTTATTTTGTAGATATCATTTCTTTCTTCAAATTAAACAAGACATATCCAAAGGAAAGTAAGTAATAAAATAAATCTTTACACAGAAAAGGGAAA